>JBBYHM010169114.1:13661-35070 GCA_038381775.1 Adansonia rubrostipa
TTACATTCACCCTTCTGCCTCAAGCAATCTAAAGACACCCTTCCTATGTTGTGGTGACCCAGGTATGGCAACCACCTACTGTGGCGATCTTGAAAAGATTAAACCTCTGTAAGATAGAAATCATGTTAAAGTATAAAAATCCTTTGTGTATAAATCAAGCAATGTACCTCACCTTGTATTATCAAGCGTCTTTTACTTTTTCTTCTAGCGAGGCGATCATCTTTCTCTCGCAGGCTAGCAAGGTTGACTTTCAAATAGTGCTCTTGAATTTTTCTTGAAGTCAAATAGTCTTTACATCTAAATTGACAACCATAAAAATATTCCTTTTGTTCCTGCTCCACTGCATTTATGTCAACCTTTAAATTACTCATTAGTGAGTAGGAATTCCACTCCACAGGGAAACCCCATTCCTCAGTAGACCATTTTCGTATGAAGAAAAATTGCTCATTGGCTACATGGGCATTGGATGAAATATCTGTGATCATCCTCTTAATGGCTGATTACAGATAACACCAGCACATATCTTGCCTCTTCAACGAAAACAGATGTCTGGTAACTTCCACTAATGGGTCCCAACCTTTCTCTTTACAAACTAGGAAATACGTTACCAACATCGCCCATGCGTTTGATTTTAGTTGATTTAGGGATATCCCTTACCGATTCAATACTTCATAAAGAAACGGTTGTAAGGGATGATGAAATCCACCTTTGAAAATATGCAGATAAAATGGCACACTATTCCCTTCAACCCTTGTCACGAGTCACTCAAATAATGGGTTTGACACTTCAAATGCCAAAAATCAAAATCGTGATCTCTCAATATATCCTTCATGGTTGCCATATTGATTGCCCTGGCTATGAATCTGCCACGCTGGTGTCTATCTGTGTTACCCCCCACTGTGTTCCTTTTCCTTCCTCTTGGCCTTTATTAATTTAACCCTAGCCTTGTTCTTCATTCACCCCTTCTGTTCCATTTGCACTTTGACTCTCATCTTGAACTCTTTTTTTTTCCACAATGATATAAGGACATTCGCTACCCTTACCAATTTGAATGTTCTCCATTACAAATAATTACCTCATTGTTTTTTTACTATTTACCTTGAGATTTCTTTTTCCACCGATTTTAATAGAAATTGAGTTTTTCACATATCCTCACAACTCAAAACCCCAAACAAAGTAAATCTGTTCCTATAAAAGCAATAGGAATAAAATTTTTACCCAGAAAATTTGCTCTCAACTAACTTTGATCTTCGCTGGAAATAATGGTGGCTTCGAATACACAGGCTATTACACAGCAAATTTTTTTATTTTTTTTACTACTGTAAAAATTATCCCTTTTAGGGTTATTTATAGGGAAAGGTCCCATTGTTTCATGAAAAAGGGCATACGATTCACAGACACTGCGACATGTATTGTTTTCCTTATTTTGCATTTAATGCATAGTACAGCATTTGAAATTTAAAAAAAAAAACCCTTGCCTTTTTTCTGCTTGCCATTCATATGGCGACCTCACCACCAGTACGCCATTTGTCCTTAGATCGCCATAAACATTTTTGGATCTGTGAACGGTCACTTTATAACTGCTCACAGCCCTGGGAGGCAATTGTTATATCCCCTCACCAACTCTATCACCAAATCTAACTTTGATAAGGAATAAGTCTTGAAGGATAGTTGGATAACTTCATACTCCATGAGTTTGATAGCCATGCAACCTCTACTCGTCCAGAGTTTTAAAATAGGTAAAACTCCTATCAAGGCCTGTCCAAAAAGATGCAATCAACACTTATGAGGTATGAGCTCTTAGAATTCCTTCATTCTCTTTTTGTTCTTCATTCATAGTATCCTTACTAACTTAAGCATCGGAGTATTCCCCCCGGAGTCAAACTCCGGGCCTCTCTCACCTTTGCTGTTTTGCAGGTTTCCTCCTCAAAATCTCCATTGTTGCATCAACAAATATAATATAATATAAATATAATATAATATAAATATAATATTATCAATATAATATAATAATCAATTATATAATATATTATATTCAATAAAATATAAAAAATATTTTATATTAAATTATGGAAAACTAGTTAAAAATAATAAAAATAAAAAATGTTTAATATTAAATCCCAATTATTTTTTAAAAAATATAAAATAATATATATTATATATTATATAGCACATAAATAAAATATATAATATTATAAAAATAACATAATAATATATTATATAATATTTAATAAAATATTAAAAAATATTTTATATTAAAAATAATTACTATTGAAAAATAACTTCATATAAAAAATATTTTATATTAAATCTTGAATTATTATGTAAAACTAAAAATAGTTATATTAAATCCCAAATTATTTTTGAAAAAATTAAAAATAATATATCTTATATATGAATTATAAAATATTTTATATTAATATATATTAAATAATAAAAATAAAAAAAATTTTATATTAAATTCTGAATTACTATGTAAAAATGATAACAATTAAAAATATTGTATATTAAATCTTGAATTATTATATAAAAATAATAAAAATAAAAAATTATATTAAATCTTGAATTACTCTATAAAAATAATGGCTAAATGTACGAATGACTATAACTTAATGTACGACTTACCATAACTTAATGTACGACTCACCATAACTAAATGTACAAATGAGTATAATTAAATGTACGAGTGACTATAACTAAATATACAAATGACTATAACTAAATGTACGACTCACCATAACTAAATGTACGGATAAGTATAATTAAGTGTACAAATGACTAAATGTATGGATGAGTATAATTAGATGTACGACTTACCATAACTAAATGTACGACTCACTATAACTAAATATACAAATGACTATAACTAAATATATGACTCAACGTAACTAGATAAACGACTCCCCATAACTAAATGTATGACTCCCATAACAAATTGTATGACTTCGATAACAAAATTGTACAACTCCTATAATAAAAAAAAAAACTTGCAAGCAAAAAAAAAATAGTAAACAATGTAGGCATTTAATTTTGTTTAGATCCTTTCGAACAACTCATGCCCAACTCCTGTGTATAATTCTCAATTAAAGTTTTTACATATAGAATTTCACTTTTTAAATACTTTTACATAGAATTTTAACTAAGCACTTTGAGATAGAATTTTCAATTAAACCTTTCTACAAAAATTTACTTTAGTAGTAATTCTTTTTTACCAATAAAAGGTAAAAATTATATATTTTATCATGAAATTAGTTTTTTGTTAATATAATATAATTATTAGTAATATACCCAAATATATTATTAAAATAAAAAATGTGAAAATTTTTTCACTTAAAAAATTACTAAAAAAAATTAATTTCCCACATATATAATATAGTTAATAAAAATAAAAAAAATTATACTTAATTTTGAGAAATTATACTTAATTTTCTTAAAAAAATTTTTTACATAAATATGTTACAGATTTGGTAATGTTTTATGTAAAACTATAATATTTGTATATAATCCAGTAATGTTTATATATAAATTATTACATACAAACATTACCTTCAAAGATTCTTTACACATATACATTACATATAACACAAATTACATATAACATTATATAAATTGTAATATTTAAGTGTAATTTTTATAATGTTTAGTTGTAATTTGATCAACTAATAAAAATATAAATTTTATCATAAAATTAATTTTTCTTAATGTAATATAATTATTACTAATATACCTAGATAAATTATTAAACTAGAAAAATATGAAAAATTTATTTTCATTTTCAAATTACTACAAAAATTAATTTCCTATATATACAATATATTTAATTAAAATAAAAAATAATTTTGATAAAATTATAGTTAATTTTCTTAAAGGAATATTTTACGTATATACATTACAAATTTAGTAATGTTTTTAAGTAAAATTTTTATGCTTTTATGTAATCTGGTAATGTTTGTATATAATGATTTACTCACAAATATTACTTTTAAAGATTCTTTACACACATACATTATATATAACACAAATTACATTTCAATATTATAAATTGTAATATTTATGTCTAAGTTGTAATTTGACCAAATAATAAAAAGTATAAATTTTATCTTAAAATTAATTGTTTTTCTTAATATAATATGATTATTACTAATATACCCAAATAAATTATTAAAATAAAAAATATGAAAAAAAATTTCACTAAAAAAATTAATTTCCTACATGTATAATATATTCAATAAAAATAAAAAATAATTTTGAAAAAATTATAGTTAATTTTCTTAAAAGAATGTTTTACATAATATATTATAGATTTGGTAATATTTTTATGTAAAACTTGTAATGTTATATGCAACAAATTACATACAAACATTACCTTCAAAGATTCCTTAAACAAATACATTACATATAGCACAAATTATATATAAACATTATGTAAATTGTAATATTTATATGTAGTTTTGTAATCTTTAATTGTAATTTTACCAACTAATAAAAATATATTTTTTATCATTAGATTAATTTTTTATTAATAAAATATAATTATTACTAATATGCCCAAATAAATTATTAAAATAAAAAAATATGAAAATTTTTTCACTTAAAAAATTACTAAAAAAAATTAATTTCTAACATATAAATATATTAAATAAAAATATTCTTCAAAGAATATTTTACATAGATACATTACAAATATAGTAATATTTTTATGTAAAATTATAATGTTTGTATATAATTCAATAATGTTTGTATATAATTCAATAATATTTGTATGTAATTAGTTACATACAAATATTACATTCAAATTTTTTTACACAAATACATTACTTATACAATAATGATTTTTGTAATATATAATATCTATGTGTAAATTTAAATAAAGAATTTGTAATAAATATATTATTACATATGATAGTAAAAATTTGTTATAGATGATATAATTTATATAATTATTGCATTTTATTTATTACTACTATTATATTTGCTAATATATTTATATAACTTATAAAATTTTTATATAAATATGATAAATTTATGTTTTACAATTTTTATTATCTTTTATGTAATATATAATGTATATATGTAATTGTAAGAAAAATATTTAATACTTATTTATATTACCTATAATAATAAATGTATGTTATAGATAATATAATTTATGTAGCTATAATATTTTTTGTAATTATACTTTCTATTATCTATTGGTAATATATTTATGTAACTTATAAAATTTTATATAAATGTAAGAAATTTATGTATTACAACTTTTATTATCTTTTATTATAATTTTTGTAAGTATATAATATATATGTGTAATTATAAAAAAATGTGTAATACTTATTTACATTACTTATGATGACATACGTATGTAATAGATAATATAATTTGTGTAATTATAATGCTTTATTTAGTATTATTTTTTATTACCTAATTTTAATATATTTTTATAACTTATAAAATTTTTATGTAAATGTAATAAATTTATGTATTACGACTTTTATTATTATTTATCATAATTTATGTACGTAAATAATGTATATGTGTAATTATAATAAAAATATGTAATGCTAAGTTATATTACTAATTATAATAATTTATGTAACAAATAATGTAATTCATATAACTAAAATATTTATTGATAATTTTAAATTTTTTTAATAATAATAATTTATGTAATTTATAATGTATTAATATAATTATAATAATTTTATATATTATTATATAATATATATAAATAAAATAATTTAAATAAAACCGATTGCGATAACTTACCGAAGCTTTTCTTTTAAAAAACGTATGCCAGACGGTCCCAATCTAGAAAGCAGAAACATCATGGAAAAGGAAAGGCGCTCTGTCCAAGAAAAAAAGGGGCAAAGAAAGAAAAGACCCTTAAAAGTTCCAGCTTTAGCTTTGCCGTTCGCCTTTTGCTTTGGCTGAAATCGTGAAAGATGACAGCAACAAGACGCAGTTTTTTTCAACCCTGAGTACTTACTTTCTTCTTTGTTTTTCCTTTTTATTTTTTTTTCTTCCAACTGAGCAGAAAAGCTACGAATGGTCTTTGCATAAAAGACCAAATTCAGTACTTCTTCTGAAACAACCCACTGCCTGCTCTATGGCCTTGACTCTGATGCAAATGAAAATGAATGAATGGAGTTTGTTTGTGTCTGCGTGTTTGGACTTGGACACGTCGAGAGCGACGAGTAACTCTGTCGTCAACCCTGAAACTGTGGCACTGAAAAACATGGCGCTTGTGCATTTACATTTCTATTTAATTGAAGACCAAGGGCATCCTCTTCTCTCTGTCTCATGCTTCGTTTTGTATCGATATTTATGAAAGCTTCTAGGTTAAACGAGATCGAAGGATTAGTGCGTAAAGATTTAAAGTAAAAATAAAAATTAATTTATGAAAATATTAACTTTATATAGTTTGTATTATATTAAAATTGTAAATAATATATAAAGTTTTTCTAAAGAAATATATTTTTTAACTTTTAGATAATATAATTCATGTTGCATCTATAAAAAAAATTAAAGTTATAATATAAAAAACAAGCTTTAATCTAATTAAAATAATTAAAGAAGTATAAAATAATATCATATTACAGAAGAAAAATAAAATATTACATACACTTAGGGTAGTAAAATAAATTAAAACACAACTTGTATTAGATATTATAATTGATTTAATTTTCTTTATTTGTTTTCTTTTATGAATATAGAATGAAAATTATTCTCAAAATAATTAATGTAAATGTATCTATTTATTAATTGAGAATGTAAATAGAATGAACTAAGTTAATAATGATGAAAAAAGTTTAAACTAAAAGTGTTAATAAATTTCTCATATCAAATTATAAATTCTACAAAAGAGGGCCAAGTTAAAAATTTTGAAGGGACAGACATAACTTTATCTCATTTTGTTTTTCAAGTATGATGCTAGGTAAAATCAAAGACCTTCTGACCTTCCAACTGCCTTATGATGTGCACTTAAAATGCACCAATGATGCAGTTGATCTCAGCTTGGTCCAGTTAATCTCATTGCCTCTTCAATTGAAAATTGAAGGGACAAGGGTTCAGATAGAAATTGAAACTTGTGGTAAATTTTTTTCCATATTTATCCCATTTTTTCTTTTCAGTATTTCTTTTTTAAATTTTATGCTTAAAAAACTTTTAAATTCTTTTGTTAAGCCTTTCATGTTGTGTTTCTATTTTGTTAGTTACTTTTCAAATTGTTACTTGAAACTTTTCAAATTATTTATTCATTTAGTATAATAAATAAATGTAAATAATTATATAATAGTTAGTTAATTAATGAAAATATAAAATAAATATATAAAGTAATATGTGTTAAATTTTAAATATTAAATATCATTAAAATATATATACGTAAAATGATTTTATTAAATATCATTAAAATTTTAAGTAGATAGATGACTATATAAATTGATTTGATTGAGCTATATTTCAAATTCATTAATATTCTTATTTTCGATCTCGATGAACTCGTTCAAATTTAGATCAATCCCAAAATTCGCGCTGGTGATAAATTAGTCAGCACTCATTACCATTCCGTGATGCGGAAGGGAAGGCCACCTCCATTTTTCTGACATCATCAGGCTACAAACACCTCCAAAAGGTCCAACCAGAAAATCCAAAATAACTAAAAGCTGAGCTCAGGCGAAGGAACGTTCACTTTTCAAGTGTTTCTGACCATATTCAACGTAACAGTATAAAGCATGAAAACCTGACGAGGAACAGTTATACTTGTGAATCAAATAATAAAGAATTCGAAAAAAAAAACGCACTATTGATTAACTTATTGCCTTCGAATACTTTACCACCAAAACGCATAACTTTAACTTCCATTTAACAAAATTAATGAACAAATTACAGCACACAAATTGCGGGATACAACAATCCACACTAATCAACTTGATATTATGAAAAAAAAAAAATATTTGTGATATATCAGTAGATATAATAAGGAGGAAAGAAATAGAATATGAAAGAAGAAGAAAGTTGTTGCATAGATGAGATGGAGAGATTGGTTTGTGTTAGTAGCAATCGTAAGATTTGTTGGCATTATCATTCTGAACCGGTTTCTATTATAGCTGATGTAATGTACCTCACAACTAGGGAGTTCTCTTCGGGAGGTGCTCTTGCTTGAAGTTGCTGCTTGCAAGCATGGCAAGTAATTTGAAGGATGGTGCTGTTGATTTGCTTTGTTGCATGATCCTTTACAGCTTGAGCCTTTTCTAATTCAGCTTGTGCTTGTTGCCTGATTCTCTTTGCCATAGCAAACTCTTGCTCAGCTAATTCAATCTGTCTTTTTGCTTGTTGTCTTGCCTCTTCAGCATAAGCTTTCTCCGCCCTCGCCAACTTCAACTGCTCGCGAGCTTGTTCTTTTAGCCTAGAAGCAACAAAGCTTCGTTTCTCCTGAATTTCCTTAAGTGTTGATTTCTTGTTTGCCTCCTTGTTTGTACAAGTAACAGTTGATTCAATTTTGTCGCCGGTAACAGATGAGCCGATTGAGAGCAGTAAGTGGGTTGAATGATTATCATCTTTTATATGGGAAAGAGAGAGCTCCCCGGGTTTTGATGTGGTGAAGAGTTGAAGCTCCAAATTGTGGTAGTGCGCATTTTGAGGGGGGTTATATGTCGTAGGGCTGAAGAAGATGGTATCCATTGTCTTTGCCAACACCAAACTAGGACAAGGAGCAGTACTGAAATTGGCATCACTGGATGGACTGGGGCTTGAAGCTGTTCGCGACGAGCAAGCCGGCTGCACTTCTTGTGAATCTGACTGGATACCCCCTATTTGGTAGGCATCTTGATGGTCAATGAAACTCTCAACTCTATAAAGATAAAGGGAAAATAAATAATAAATTATCTTTTGACATATATTTTACTATAAACGTACTATATAGTAGTAGTAGATTTTAGTAATTAAAATTAAAAATTAAGTTAAACAGCTCAAAAGTTGCAAGAGGAAATATTCAAAAGGCTTGATCTAGTAGGCAGTTATGATTCTACCTAGGTGACTTTATTGATGAAGATGGGTGGTGAGAAAAAAGGAAAAACAGAAGAGATACCGATCGAAGTATTTAACGCATATTATATTGAAGAACAGAAAACTGAAATCTCTAAATAAATGGGTTTGAAATAGGATTGATTGAGATATAAATGTTAGAAAGAGAGTTTATCGATTACAAAAGGATGAAAAATGCCGTGTTAAAAGCTAAACTAAAACCTATCAAGCTCGGCCTCGGACATGATTTCAATCCTCTTATTTGTGTTGGATATAGGTCTGATACGCACGCGCATTGCCATTGGACGCGATCAAATAGGTATTGGATATTGTTGCATATGTGTTAAACAATATATATATATATATATATATATATATATTAAATACGACATCATGAACAAAGAGGGACGCAGCTGGACTCGCCAATGTTTTCTTGCTGCTGTCGGCGAAGATTAAAAACAAAAAAAAAAAAAAAATACTATCGCCAATTGCTAACTAAAGAAATAAAAAAGAAAAGAGAGAAACGTTGCGAACGAAGCTTTTCCTTTTTTTTTTTTTTTGGGTCATAGATGGAACTTATATCTGTGTGGGTGATACTTCATATAGTGATGAAAATTTGGAGAAAAGATATTCCATGAATGAAGAAAAAGTAGATGGAGATGAGATGCTGATTGGTTTTCAGCTGCCGCATCATTAGGAAGAATGTGAATAATATGTTGAAGTGGATGGAAATAATGAACTGGGCGGGTCAAATGGGATTTGGGTGGATGCACAGCTTAAACTTTATTGAGTATCAACTTCAGGGTTTAAAAATATTATTGGGTCAATAATTTATTATGGTATGTAGTATAATTATAAAATGATTTTGAAATTTTAAAATAACTAATTACTTTCTATAAATAAATTTGAAAGAATTTTAGTAATGTTGTATATATTTCCATTTAAAATTAATTAAATTATATAGTATATGTATATAAATTTATATATATTTTATTTTTTTCTCCATTTGGTCATGTTCTAATTTTTAAAATTAACATGTCAACTTATATTTGTCATGTTGCACCTAAAGGTTTGACTGAGTGGGTTGGGTCCAAGCAATAAAAACTTCAAGCTCGATTTTAAATTTATAATTTGATATTTGATATAAACTTAATCAAACTTTATTTTTAAAATTTAAACTCCACTCTTGAACCCACTCAAACAAGTTTGGTTATCATGTTTTATTTAAAATTCCGTTATTAATATTCAAGTTTAAGTTTGAATTAAAATTTTTTAGTACTAATTAAAAATGATAAAAATATTTATTAAAAATAAAAATTTTCTCTTAGACTCGTGGATTATTTAATGTAGACATTAAAATATTTAAAAACCAAAATGCAATCACAATTTTTTCAAACCAAACTGAGTAATTTATAAACACAATATTAATTTCTTTTATACCCTAATTATAACTGTATATCATGTTCACAGTTCCTAGCGGAAATCTGATCATTCAAGTGAGGCAAAAAATCAAAATGAGCGGAAATGTTTTGGGTTTTGGTAGGATTTGAAACGAACAGCAACACTACGACCAACGGAAACTGATATTTGGGGAATGTGCTTAACTGTCGATAAACAGCTGCTAAAATCTAAATACTGGATTAAGGCTCCACCAGTCAAAAACAAAGTATTTTCTGTTTCCTTTCCTTAACTTCCGAGTCAAAACTCAAGTGATCATCAGCAAAAGGACGGGGCTTGAGAGAGCTAATTCAATATTGTAATCATTGTCTGGGATTGTTGGAACTGGTCAATCTTTTTTTTTCCAACAAAAGAAGAGCAAGCAGCAGCAGCCAGGGAAAATTCTAGTATAGATCTAATCCACTGTTGATTGCTTTTTGAGGATAAAAAAGACAAGGAAGAGATAGACAGGAATTGAGATAATTATGGTATGTGTCTATGTGAAAACTAAAAAGAAAAAGGGAAAAGAAATAACCTTGAAAAAACCCTGCCGCAGTCGCAAGAATGGCCTCTGGTGCCGCAGATTTTAAGATGGGCCTTATAATCAGATTGAACTGCATAGCCCTTGGAACATTTCTCGCAGAGCCATTGCTTATGGTTGCTGTGTTTTCTCCTGAAGTGCTTCTTTATCCCAACCAAATCGCCTAGAGCATGGCAGGGGTCATGGTGCAAGCAACTAGGCTCCGGGCAAACGAACACCCTCTTTCTCACCGCTGGCGTCTCTCTCTTCAGTAGCTTCCATGGAACCTTGTGTCGCCGCCTGTGCATCTGTAGGTTTTGGTCTCTTTGGAATCCTTGGTTGCAGATCTCACATACGTAACGATCCGATTCCAGTAGTGTTTTAGGAGATAGAGAAACCACTTCTGCATCTGGATCTACATCAGACCAAGTGTGTGTGTGTGTATATATATATTCGAACGGAAAATCAGTCAAGAGAAAAAAATTATCCAATTTTCTTTAGGATAATTAGACAAAAATCGTATTTCATAGGCTGCATATATAAGAATATGATACGTACCTGGAGTTCCCGCCGGTCTTCTTTTCCTCTTATTGTCAGTAGTATTATTATTCTCTAAGCAGGAAAATGGCTCCGAAGAAGGAACCGAAGAACAAGAGCCATTGGCCAACATGGGTAATTATTCCAACAAACCTCTCCTTAGGGCGATTAACTTGTCTAATATAAAACCTAAGAGGCAAAGCAAATTAAGCAATATATATTTTCTTTTGCAAATTGTTGCTGATCTTGCCTTTTTCTTCTCTCTCTGTAAAGTTGAAGAGACAATGTTAAAAAAAGAAAAATGAAAAAGAGAAAAGGAAAAGCTAATAGAGGATGGAGATTAGGGGAGAGGGAGAGAGAAAGCGTAGTAGAAGTAGAACGTGAGATGAGATGAAAAGAAGGAAGAAAAAGCCCTTTTTGCTTTCATTTCTTTCGGTTTGATGGTCAGCTTCAGCTTTCCTTTCCTTTCTAATTTATGCTTTAAACATTCAGCTTTTGTATCAGCTTTTCTTTTCTCTTCTCTTCAATTCCAACTTCCAACCCCTCATCTTCATCAGGTATTATGTAAGTATTGTGTAGTCTCCTGAATAAAAACTTTCTGAAAAGGAAGAAAAGAGAGACAGCCAGCCAAGATGCTTCAAACTTGATCCCCACAAGCAGAGAGAGAGAGAGAGAAAGAGATGGGCCATCATTCAGAAACATCCCCACAAAGAAACAAACCTTCCATAATTCATCTCACATCTTAAAATTGTTGTTTTGCACGCAACATAGTATATGGGTTTGCAATTATCAAAATGTATTTATATAGATGGGTTGGCTTATGACGGTACTAAAACACTATTTAAGTTAATTAAGCTTTATTTAAAGAAATATTTTTGTATTAAATAATTGTTGGCACTTAATTACATGAATTTCATGATGTCCAGAAAATATATTATGTAATATAAAAACTTTAACAATTATCTTTATAATACTTATAAGCAGAATCTTTTATAATAGATGTGATTAACTTATATTAGTGTAAAATTTAATTTTTTTTATGTTTTATATTTGTTTAATTTGATAGATTTGAATAAATTAGAAAAGTCTAATTAATTATTTATTTAATGTAAAAAAATTCACTTTTAATGTTTTTACTGGATTATAAAAATTTTGAGTAAATTTGAAACTTTACGAGCCTTAGAGTACAATTATATTACCAAGTCAGCGAAAGTTGTTTATGTCCCAAAACCTATATCATCAGTTTCCATGTTAAGTTCTTTTACACATTATTATAAATTAAAACATAACATCAGTAAAATTACATAAATATGTTACGAGATATATAAATCTTTATAATATAAAAAATTTAAATTTGTCAATAAATATAATCTATTACATAAGTTATTATGATAGATAAGAGAAGAAAGTATTACAAATATTTATGATGTTACATAAAGCTTTGTAAATTACATAAATTACATAAATTATTAATAAAATGTAATTGAAACCAATATTACACTTGTTATTATCCTTAAATGTATGACGTTAAGATATTATATAATTTACAACTTTTATTATAGATAGTTAATTGTTAAATATTATTGCTATTGTCATTTTATGCAATAAATAACTCAGGTCATTAACAATAGATAATAAAATGCAAAAAACTAATAAGACAAATGAGATTGATTTACCATAGAATTGAAAAACTTCAACAGCTAGGCAGATAAAGCTAAGGATGAGATTGATTACCTAACTCTATCCTTGCCTTTGGTCTCTTGCGTTCAACAATCTTGTCTAAGCAGAAGACACCAGATTCCTGAGCTTTAACAAACATTCATTTTCTTTTTTCTATAAACCTTTTCAAAACTCCTTAAAATTGAAGCTTAGAATTTCTGTCCCCATCATATTGCTAAAGTTTAAAAGTTTTTATATTCGATAAGGAGATGCAAAAATTTAGAAGGATAGAAAAATATTACCATCTTTCTCGTCTTCATCACAGTAAACTTATTGGCATTTTCTCCATCAAGTTAAATAACATAAATATTGAACCACCCCTCCCCCCTAAAAAAAAGCTTGTTCAAAATTAACTTACATCTTGAAAATAGCATTGAGATCTTGTAAATGTTGCTATTTTCATAATCTAACTCCAAGAGCTCTCCAGTTGGGAAATTTTAATAAAAAATAGCTCAATCCCCAGTTTGCTTGCACCAAAAAATTATTTTCATAGTGCTAGTGTAAGCCCTGTAAATTAATCATGATATGTTTGCATCACATTATTTTGTTATTTCATATATAAAGTCCATGAAACATGTTGATCTTACAAATGAATTGTAGTGAGTTACAAGTGTGGGATCCTTATACATCAAATTTGTGTTTATAAAAATATTCATGGTCGATGTATTGTTCAGATAGGGCACTGACAATGCTAAAAAATTGGCATATATTAAGCCTCTATGCATGTGATGCATGCAATTAATATCTTAAGTAGAAGTATATAGATATACTTAAAAATAACATATGGGTGCTTGTTATTTGAATAAATTCTTTAAACATGAACCACTATGAAAGTTCCATTTGGTACCTTACTCCAGTGTCTATGAAAATACTGTCATGTGTTAGTACTATAACTAATCTTTTGACTTATGACACTAGGTCATGTTGCATGTGAAATTTCATACTTTGATTTAATCGTGAACGGATCCTAAGAAAGATACCTATGATACGGTGATTTTTGGATATGATATAAAGTATACAAAGGTGGATGAGTGATCCAAAGATGACTTATTACCCCAAGTAATATAAGGGGACATATCTAGTTTGTTCCTAGCTCGTATTAACTCATGAAATCCTTAGCCAAGGTAGTTATAATAGAATTAATACATAAGAGTTACAGGACTAACAAAGAAAGGGCTACAAGTAGATACTACACCATGATCTCTACTTTTTTGGGATATATGATGAAAGGATCAAAACACATTAACATGTTGTATATTGAAAGACTTATCAAACCATATGGACACTTTTGGTATTTAGGTGGTCATGATGCATTGTTAGATGTCACTCTTGGTCTTTAAATATATATATTTTAACCAAATAATTTATATTTATTACCAGCATGTAAGGGGCCTAATGGATCACAACAAAAAAAAGATTTTGGAAATTAAAATGGGATTAGAATTAATTAAAGAGATAATGATCTGTTAAGGGCTTGATTGAATTGTTCAAGTAAATGCAATATTTTAAGAGCAATCGAACTAAGAATTGGCTCACACTTAACCTATCTATATATCCTTTATATTTATGTGCACCTTATAGTGTGGAAAAGCTTGGCTAAAAATTTGCTTCTCCTTCTCCTTCTCCTTTCAGTTGCTACCTATTCAAAAGAAAGAAGTATTTTCTTCCTCTAGCTTTCGTTATTGAGATAACAAGAGATGAATAAGGTTATGGTTTACAAAACCAAGGCTTCTCATTCTCCTTTTAGTTGTAACCTGTTTAGGAAGAGAAAAGTGTTTTCCTTCCTCAATGCTTTCATCATTGAAAGAATAAGAGTGAATAAGGTTCTAGTTTGCAAAACCAAGGCTACTAACATGGCCCTTGGCTGAGCATAATCCCAACCTTGTGAAGGTTTCTTTAGTTACCTTTGTATAGGGACGGAAATGGAGCAAAGCATGGGTGGATATTTCAAAATCTGTCTTTGCTCCACTGTTGAACTACTCTGCCCATCCCCTACCGCATCTTGCTATGGATGTTGAATTTTCAATACTGCTATTGCTTCCATGGATGTCAGATACATCCATTACTACCTCAATCCACCCCATTCGATATTTCTTACTTATTTTTATTTTTTTCAAATAATAAAGCATATATTTCTAAAGAAAAAGCATTGAATCATGTCCAAAAAATAAATATTATTTATTATCCTCATAAAAAACTAAATATTTAAAGATAAAATGGTAATTCAAATATGTAGGGTGGGGTAGAGCGATAGGCAATTAATAAAGTTGCTCCATCACCTTTCAAACAAAAAAACTTTCTTCGCCTCCACTTTTCAAAAAAGCTTTCCCCCTTCAAAGCAGATCGGTTCAAAATCCATCAGACAGTTTAGGTATTGCCATCCTTACCCATGTTAGTAGCTGTTAAAGGCTAGATGCTTAGAAGATTTTGGCTTATAACAACCAAGCTTAGTGTATAAAGATGAATGGAGTTGGCATTTGACCAAGGGTTTTAACTCTCCCTTGGTTAAGGTATGATTTTCCAACTTTAGATTGTTATTGATAAGAGTAATTGCTAACACACAAGATATTCCATGGAATAACCCAATATTATCGGCTTTATCTTCTTCGGCATATCTCTTTAAATTATTATTTTTATATGTACTGTTGACATCGTGTCGTCACCTTCATCGCGAGACGAAACACACATGACTTAAAAATATTTGGTCTCGATAAGGAATTATGTTTTTGATAGAGACTCTTCCCTTTTTTATGACATGATTAAGAAGCAAGAAAGTACGGGCTCTCGGCTCTTGATAATGGAGGAGGACCATTGGATGAATTGCTCATTCAATTGGTGTTGATGGCCACTATGAAATGGCCAACAATTGGAGTTATCACCGATAATTTAAGCTAGGTATGATTGCATGGCTATTGAAACCAATATTTTGAATTATGAAACTTGAAACACCGATTCTATGGTCTGCATAGTCTAAGGATTCGATAGTTGGGTTCGAGAGTTGATTACATGCAAAGAAGGTATGAACCTCCCCAAGACACCCAAAATTGATACGTTATAGTTATGTCTTAATTTGGTTTTGGTTTTCTTAGTTTTGAATTATCATTATTTTGATATAATGCCCTTTTTATGCATGAATTTGTTTAAAATGATCAATCTGAGGTTTAAGAAAAGTTTTAGTCCCTATGCATCTCATAAAGGTAGGAAACATAGAGATTTTTGATAAATGATCTTCGAATTTAGTTTTGAAAACCGGATATTCCATGTCAAGCATTGTAGGGATACCAACACGAACCATTGCCTTTGTAGTTTTTGGAAAATGATTTAAAAATGGATGTAAGTTAATCACCACAAAGAGAAACATGTTAGTAAGACTAAAAAGACAAGATAATATTGCATAAAATAAATCACACAGAATAACAAAAAAGAAAATGAAGGGACGGTTGGAATGTATCTCGTAATTATCATTGACTATCTTCAAATAACCAAGTTAAAAATTTTTGAAATATTTTTGGATTCAATGGTTGCTTGAGGCATGAAAACTGGGTTTGAATTTTGAAAAAGCTCGGAGAAAAATTTGAGAGGGAGAAAATTTGGTTTCTTGACTATTTTTGAAAAAGATACGAATGAAAAATTTAAGTTGACAAAAATTAACTATGTCTTGACAAACATGACATTTTTGACATTTCTTGAAAATGATGCGAATGAAAAATTTAAGTTGACAAAAATTAACTATGTCTTAACAAACATGACATTGTTGACATTTCTTGACGAAATCAAAACTTGACTAATTTGACAATTTCGATTTAAAAGGTAGGAATTTATGAAAATAAAAATTGACAAAATAAAAAAATGCCTGTGTCTTGATCTGAGCCTAAAGTGAGGTTGATGTATACTTTTTGACTTGATGGGGTTGATCCAAACCATTTAGAGAAATTTGAATATTTTGAAATAGGATTTCAGAAGAATCCACTAGTTTTTATCAATGCTGAAAACAACTGATAGCATCGTGCTATCCCTTTTTTTAAATCTTGGGAATATTCGATGGTGTTAAGAGCCAGCGATATCATTAGAAAGGTGACTCGATAAGTTTTAATGCCAAGATATTCTAAAAATCCTAAAAAATTGCCTTCTGAGAGGAAATAATTTTTAAAGTTGGGTCAAGCATAATACTGATAGTGAATGTAGGGAAAAGGGCGCAATCGACTTTGAAAAATCATTTTGAGCTCATTTAGAATCATTAAATTGCAAATAATACCTTTTCAAAAAAAGAATTTCATGAAATTTTTAGGAAAAATGTTTTGAAAATTTAGAAAAATCTCCTGATGGGCCAAAATGGTCCAAATAGAATGCAAATCGCTTTCAATGTTCAAGATAACATTAGTTTGAAAAATCATAACTCCCTCATCCAAAATGATCTGAGGGAAAACAATATACTGTTGGAAAGATAATTCTATGCTCTTTCAATGAAAAATATTAGAAAATCCATAAAAAATCACTAAGGGTCCAAAAATGATTTTTCAAGTCCTAACTGCAGTGTTGTTAAAGTAAAAAGTAGGGAATTTCATTTTCTCAGGTTTTTTTGGATAAAACTTAGGTCGTGGATGTCCAAATATCAATGACAAAAAGGGATAAGTGACATAGGTTTCATAAGCTCACCCGTACGATTCCTATAGTAGTTTAGGACAATGAGACAACCTATTGACCATGCCACCAACACAATGACTCTAGGCAAAAGATCAAGAAAGATGAAAACACATACAACTTTCGACAACCTTAAAAGACACATTTTTCTCTAAAAAGAAAACCTATCAACTCATGTTAATAGAAAAGATTAGATGACCAATGAATAGAAAACCCCAAGTCCATGTTAATCCTCATTTATTGAGGTTAACATGGCCATAACTTGGGGGATTTTAGTAAAATAGGTTTTTGACAATTAATAAACAAGCATTTTTTATAAAATGTAATGAACCAAAGATGATATTCATGACAATAAGCACTATACGCATGTGTGAACACTTAAAGATGATGTTTAATCATGAAAATGATGCAAATATGTAAAGAAATGAGCATAAGAATTCATAGAAATAATAGTTAAATGTAAGACATTAAGAAATATGTCATGAAAATGATGTAAACATGCTTAACAGAGAAGAAATGTTTGTTGGAATTTTATGATAACATTAAAACACATTATCAAAATGAAACAAGCTCAAAGTAATGAGAAACATGATAAAAGGGTCAAGAAGCATCAAAAAAACCTAAGTCGACCATATCCAAGGCCACAAAATGCATGAGAATCTTAAGATAAGGTCATGTTCAGCATGTTTAAGCTCTCTAAAATGATGGAAATGCAAATATAAATAAAATGAAATAAGAAAAGATAAAAGATATACCCCAAAAGCTTGAAAAGCCTTGTTGATAAAAGTAAGTAGAAAGGTCCTTGAACTTGTAACTCTATTTCTTACTTTCCTTTTCTATGAGTTAGCAAGACAGGTGTCTAAGAATAAGCTTAATGGTTATGGTGACAATGGAAGGGGGTTTTGTAAGGAATGGTGATGGTTTTGGAAGGTTTTAGGGTGATTTTTAGAAGGGTTAGGGAGATTTAAAGGCTAATGTAAAAATGTAAATGTTTTTTTTTTTGTTAAGCTTATAACATATATTATACAGGATTCATTGTTAGCCCTCAAAAACCTAGGAAAAGGTAAGGGCATTTGAGTCATTTGGAGTAGACAAAATGGTGAATCATGGTTCCAAAAGGAAAACTTTCAACATTTTATTAGCTGAAACATAGCTCTGGCAATAGTAACAAACCATGCATGGGCTAGTACTATGAGTAAGGTCAAGCTTGCCCTTCATCAATCCATATTTTCTCATGAAATACCCTAGTAACAAGCTTTATAGATAATTCAAAAAAGTTAAAACCTAATGTTTAAGCCCAAAAATGAAGTCCACATAATTTGTATGAGTTTGCATATGATTTTTGATGATTTTTGAAGCCAAAGTTGTGATCAAATCCAAATTTTAGTGTTATGGTACGAAGATGTGAAGATGGCACAAAACGAACAAACTTTGCCTTGTCATATGATACAAGGAACTTTACAACGATACCAAAGACTTGTATATCGATACCAAAAGCATGTACCGATACCCAATGCATTTTCGGCTCCTGGTATCGATACCAAGAACATTGTATCTATGCCAAGCATAAATTTTTTTATGGTATCGATAATTTTTGGCCTGTATTTATACCTATTGCCCCAAAGTTACAATTTTAGGTTTGAAACAACCTATTATCGATACCAAAGCCTTTTGTATCAATATCAGAGCCAAAATTTCACCCCAAGTATCGATACTTCATGCCTTACATCGATACATCTTGAACAAAAGTCATGATTTGAGCTTCAAAATAATGCAACAACCTTTTGTATCAATACCATAATGAATGTGTAGATAGATGATCTTTTTATATCGATACATACTCATGCAAATGCGGATTTTAAGCATTTTTGGCTCTCGAAATAGCTCACCTTGGTTAAGATTAATGGATGACTAACCCGTGATTACTCAAATGACCTTGATGACACCTCGAATAGTGACCTTTGATGTCTTTTTTTTTTCTCATTTTTCTTTAACATGGCCTCTAGGTATTTCACATTTTCCCCTAAAAAAACTTTCGTCTAGTGCCACATAGCCTAATAGTGCCTGGCAACATGGCACCTGACAATCATCCCCATTTTTATTTTCATTATTTTGTTCTATCACCTTTCAATTAAGCCTTGAAGATGCCAAAAATTGACCTGAAAAAAATGAGGTGTCTATATGCATGAAAACTAAATTCCTATATTGAAAGACTTATTGAAAGAATTTCACGTGAACCAATATTTGCGTGGCTTATTAATAGACTTTGGGACTCTAAATTTCAATAACTAAGATTAAATCTTTGAAAATCGCAAATATTAAAATAAAAAAAATTAATGTATAAAATAAACAAAAGTTAATCATGTTGTTTCTTAAGAATTTTGTTCTCATAAACTTTATTTCATGAAAATGGCCATAAAACTTTGACTAATTTAATCATAATAATAAAACTTTGATTTATATAGATAGATTTTGTTTTAAGTGTTTTAATTAAATAAATATTTTTTAAATAAATAAGTAAATTGTAATTTAAAATTTAATGATTATAGACACTCATGAAACCGAATTTATGAGACTAGTTTATTGGCGTTGATTTGTTGATTAAAACACAAGCTTGGCATGCATAAATATATACAATATTATTATCTATATTAAAATGATTTATGAAGTTGTTATTATGAGATAATTGAAGACATTCTATTAAAAAAAATATTTTAAAACTTAAAGTATCATATTTATAATGATATAAATTTATCTATAATTATGTCTTTTTATCATTTAAAAAGATTACCCATTTATTTTTACGTAAACTTTTATTAAAATTTTTTTCTTATTCACGGTATGCCATGACTACTGTTACTTAAAGCATGAAATCATTGGATGCAACGCAGCTTTGTACAATTAATATACTAGATCATTGGAACTACGAACCTCCAAATTTGCATTCAACGATAGCTCCAACTTAGATCTGGTAATTTGCATCATCGTATCGTGTCTCATTTTTGACACGACACGATTATTTGATGCACGAACATGATAAAATTAATTAATCATGTCAAATTTTAAAATATAAACACGACATGGTTTATATTCATGTTACATGCGACATGATACGATTATGATACGATTAAAATTGATCTATTTATATCTAATATGACGCAACACAATTACAACAGAATAACACGATTAATATGAATAACACAAAAACATGATTAAGACACGAATTACATGAAAACATGATTAGGACACAAATTAACATGAATTACAAATTAACACTAATCTACCAATCAACTTTCTTTTTTTTTTCCATTTTTAAGCTATTTTACTTTCTAACTATCTCTTCACAAATTACAAATTATAATTCACACTGTAGACACCTTATTTTGTCCAGGCTAATTTTTAGCAATTTGGAGCATAGACGTAAGAGGAGGCAATGATCGTCGGGCGATGCTGTCGCCCGGTGAAAAAGTATTTTGAGGATGTCAAGAAGGCCTAAGGATCATATCAAAGGTAAATGCGAAGATGTGGCATCAAATG
>JBBYHM010169331.1:0-12947 GCA_038381775.1 Adansonia rubrostipa
AAAAATCTCAATACTTTTTCTTCCCGTAATTAAGAAAATCGATAAGGCCGCAAAACTTGACATATAGTTGGTGCCGGTATGTTGTGGCAAAGAAAACTAGAAGACAATGACAGTTATTTTGTCACAATAGAATGGATAATTACCTTCAGCCTGTTCTGCTTAAAAACTTGCTAGGGCTTCCTCTCTCTCTTCTTGGGGCTGGTTTCTGGATATGTAGTTTTTGCAGCAAAACGTGTCTGCTGTTGCTATACTATCATTTTCACACTTTTATGAAGTAATCTTTTCATTCTTGGGAAACCCTTGAACCTCAATCAAATCAGAGGCTTCAATGAGAGGTTAATTTGTACAGTTTTCTTGTTTCTGGTGTTTTTGTCTGCAACTTTTTTTACAAGGTGGGAAGAGATTATCATCAGTAAAATCAATTATTTTATTAAGATAACCCAAAGAGAAGAAGAGGTGATGGCAGTGCCAATAGAGCTGTCAGTTCAAAATACAAGTCCTCCCTTGGATATTACAAGCCATTTTTGGAGGGAAACCAGCAACTGCCTACCTCCTTGCAACAGCCCAAACTCATCTAATTACTGGAACGGCTAACTTAAACAATGAAGGCCGAAAACTAATAAAGAATAATATGCTGGCTAGCATACGGTGCATTTGATGAAAAAAAATGGCTACCTTGCCAAAGCACGTTGGTAATTTTCGAGACAAAATACAATCAAAACGTTACAATTCAGTTCGTTGACTTTCAGCAAGGGAAAGGCAATAGCAGCTAAATATCATCTTCAGCATTCTCGAGCCATCAGATATGATAAACCAGGTTTCAATCAACCAATCTTAGATCCCTGGCCAAACCACTAACCAATAGCTCGTTTCAATAGATAATAATTAAGCAATTTTGAAGCTGGCCTTATGATAGGCCCTGAATTGATAAAGGACATTAGGTATTATCTTAAGTGGCCTTGCCCTCTTCAATGCATTTCTGAAGTCCCTCATAAGCTTGCCTGGAATGGGTAGCAAGCTTCTCCATTGCCATGAAAATCTGCTTTAGACCATACTTTAAATTAGTAGCATCCCTAATAATATTAATATCACTGCGAAGTGTGGTTGCTCTGGGTAGAAGTAAATCACTTTCTTCCCTTGACAACCGTGTCAGCTTTTTCACTCGAGCTTGCATTATTTTTTTCATCTTTTGCTCCTCTTTCTCTAAGATCTTTACTTTTCTTTCCATGTCCTTATCAGCCATAATCCTTTGCTGCAGATCTGCATTATGATGTTCCAACACTTGGTTTATGCTCATTAAAACTCCATGCGCTGCTTCAGCCACTTCCTTCTCCGATAGTTTATCTTTATCCATGGCTTCCGACCAATGGTTAAGGATCACGAACACTGTAGGTAAGGGTAGTACGCCATCTGCTGTTTGTTCAGGTTCGTATAGGAGACATCTTCGTAGCCAACCATTCAAAGCTTTGACATAGCCCCTTTGGGCTTCAATCCAACTAGAGAAGCTAAGACTCCAGTTTTGAAGCTCAAGCTTTAGTTTCATTGCAACTTCAAGATGAGCGTCATTAAGCTTCTCATTCAGAGCAATTACATCAAAACATTTGGCTTCCATAACCATTTGGCACTGACAGCTATGGCATTCTAACATGACCTTCCACATTCCAAACAATCTAAAACAATTAAATTGCAGTTAGCCACCTTTCTCCAAGTAACTTAGAAAAAAAAAAAGCATTTCAGTGTTACGTGAAATAAATAAAATAAATAAAATAAAAGAAAGATTGAGAATCATCCCAGTTCCCTACAAGACTCCAGAATCTAAAGTTTCCAGAATTTGCTTGATTTTCCCCCATCCCAGTTCCCTTCAAGACTGATTTCGCTAATCAAGACTAACTGACGATCATGTGATGTCTCTACAGAATCTAAAGTCTCTCTTCAAACACAAAACTGTCCATTATCAGGCCATTTTCTTGGTTATTAGTGGCAGCAACTATTCCTGATATCCTAACCAGAATTAGAAGTCGCTACAGTGAATAGCTTTAGCTACCACAGACTCAGGAGCTATTGAGAGCTAAAATCATCTAATCAGTGGGAGAATTCAATTATTATGACAAATAATTTAGTTAGAAGTATGGAAAAGATGGCTAGTCCTATTTGCATAGCCTTCTAATGCATATTGCAAGTCAATAAAAACATAATTATTTTCTCTTTTGTAGAATTTTAGTGTCCCGCCCTTTATGTTTATAATGAATCTTTCTATCCTTATTCCTTAAAATTCTTGTACGCCCATTTTTATCCTCCTTCAAACATACACGGACAAATAGACGCGCAAGAGGGGATGCTGAGAAGAGATATAACTTGCCTCCCAGAGGGGCTATAATTTAAGATACAATTGTTTTTGGTACAGAAATTCTTATAAAAATAAGAATTCCCCTGCCTTTTAATGCTGTTTGAACTATTGAGTCACATAATTGGAAGTAATTGGAAGTAACTAAGTAGGTTTACAACGAAACCTAAAAATTCCATCATCAATCCATCATCCACACCGTCCTCATAATCTACTACTAGTGAATAAAATGTAATATCAGTAGATTGACGAGTTGAACACTGAGGTACTCTTAAAGACTATAGTCTTTTCATTATGTTATTGAGAGTTGCATAATGTAAAAACAGAGTAATGTTTAGAATGACACTTGACGATGTACCTGTGAATCAGTTCATTGACCTGTGGCCACAACTCTTCATCCATCAGCTTATTTATAGTAATAGCTATCTTGTCAATAACTTGAACTGCAACTCTCATCTTAGTAGATACAGCCCTAATCAAATTTCGAGTGGAGTCAACTTTGCGAGCATCATCATGCTTCAGATCCAAGCTTTTCATCTGCCTGCACGTCTTTGCATGGATTATACGCAGCTTCTCCTCAGCCTTCAAAATATAAGTAAATAAGGCATACCATCTTTAAAATAAACCTTGTAAATAACGAAAAAGATGGAAGAAAAATTTAAAAAGTATTGGACAATATGTTTCTATCCAGTCCTAATTTAATGGAGAATTCCAAAATTATGTCAGGAAAAGATACTGGTTTCAATTTAGATTTTAAATCATCCCACAGAAGCTGCCTAAATCACTGTAAGACACTGTACTTTCAAGAGCTATCTCTATTAAATCAAGTGATTTTTGTCCCCTTAAGTTTTAAAATTTCCACAATCCACGCACTGAGTTAGATTTCTAACAGTTCAAACACATGGCTATGGCTGTTTCCAACAAATAATTAGCTAACTTGGTAGAAAACAGATCAATTTCATAGATTATAGGAAAAGACAGCAGATTAGATACCACTATATATATGCATTGATGAGTCTCCACTTTGTATTCCTCCATATAGACAACTTCTTTTCGGTTGGTAATGATTTGAATGGCTACAACTATTAAACATCTTGGATGATAAAAAAACCCGAAGCTTTTTAAAGTATAGGTAACATCAAGAATGTAAACTTTGATTTAGTATTTCAGCCTTGTATTTACAAAGTCATTCACCTTTTCAGCACACAAACATGAATTAAAAGAAAAAGATGAAAAGGGTAAAGTAAATTTCAAAAGCAAATTGATTCTTAAGTCCCAACCCATACCTTGACTTCATCATAGAGTTTCTTCTCCCACATGCACAATTTTCTCAGAGTAGAAGATAGATTCTGTGAACTATCAATCTCATCATTATTCATAGAACTAATCTTCACTTTCGGCAATAAGGACTCTGTTTCCGATGAATTTGAAGTGATTACATGAAATATCTTCGTAGAACCTGCATGGCAGAAACCATGAAAACTATTATGTAAATGAAATTCAAAATCCACTGTTACGTAAAGGGAATTGTAGAGCTATGCCTTGATAAACAGATTTTTTGCGATGGTAACGAAATTTTGCAGTGTCGAGCATTTTCAAAACTTCATTTCCGGACTCCGAAGCTTTCTCAAACAGGACTTGTATTTCTTTCATTACCTCAGAAACACTTTGTTTACCGCTTTGAAGTTTGGGTTCGTTTGAATCCGTCGTCTTCTGAACTCTCTCGGTCACTGTATCTACTTTCTTCTTATTCTCTGCATCATCGTTCTTTACTCGAACAGCTTCTTCGCTCGGATTTTCTTCTCTTTTTCCTTTGCTATAATTTGCACCAGATTTTTCTTCTCCATTAATTTGCTTTACTGGTTGTAATTCAAGATCATAAGAACCTTCTTTGTTCTTCACTGCTTTGCTCGAAGAATAAGGTAACTCGTATCTTTCGTAAATTTCATCAAAAAAATTCAAGTAATCCCAGGCCGCGCTCCTTGGAGCTGGAGGTGGCGGCGTTTTCCAGCCTGAACCACTGAATTCGCTGTTTTGGTTCGAATTATCGTGATAATTATGATTAGCCAAAGAATACGATGCTAGGATTCCACGATTATGATCATTTGGATGTATTTGGTTGAAAGATCTAGTGAAATCTTTGCCTGTCTCTTCATCTTCCAAATCAGTATCGAATTGAATGTGCGAATCTGAGTTTGAACTCGAAAGAGAATGGTCCGGCGAGGAGAGCGGCGAAGGTTGCTTCGGTGATTTCTCGGTGGAGACGGCGGCGTCATCGCCCGACGTAGATTTGACACTTTGAGCGAAGAAATGGCTGAGAGTGGAGCCCAGATTCTTAAGCGACTGCATGTATGCCACGTGTGCATCAGCAAGGGCGTAGCTTTGCTGGAGAGCGTCCTCGAGGAAGTTGCAGCGGTCGCGGCACAAAGAGACCGCCGGCAGCTGGTCGAGTTTTGAGGTAGCGCAGCCCATGAACGACACGCCTTGATTGACAACCAACCACCTGCACGCAACAAAAAAGAAAAAACGTACGTTCAAAATGAACAAACGCAAGATTTGGAAAGTTCTGATGAAAACATGTTTTCCTTCTACGACTTCTTAAGTAACGGCGACGCCTCTACGGAAGCAGAATTGTAATAACGGAGATTAAGGGATTGGAGGCTGAACCGTTTTCAATTTTTCTCCAATTTTGTGGCGCATTTAAGATTCAACGTTCGTCAATAATAAGAAAGGCGAAATTGGAAAAGGAAAAAATAAAAAAAAAAGAGGTTGTGGAATAAAGACTTGGGAAGCAGTTGACTGGAATTTATACAAAGGGAAAAAGTGGCGGGATAGCCATAACGTCTCTCTGATATTTATTTTCTTATTTTTTGGAAAGTGCTGCTAAGTAGAATTGAGTGTAAAGTGCTGTATACATCACAATTCCTAAATACGCAACCGACCAAATGCATCATCCTTTTTCTCTGCAACGTCTTTACTCCTATAAAAAGGCCATTTTATCATTATGATTTCGACTAAAGCAATAGTTGGTATTAATTTCGTTTTTGAAAATAAAATCTATAATGGGAAATCAAATCATGCATCTAATTTTGTTATTGTCCTCCATGATGATGATTAGGGCAATAAAATGTTTTAACTTTCACTGCTTTACACCATTGGTTGTTGAACCAAAAGGTGAATATGGTTGGCTCTCTGCAGAACCCTTTCCACACCAATGGAGTGGGGATGATGGGGGTGGCTCAGGGCTGGGGAAAAACATTTTCAACTTTTAACCCATTTGGGTAAAATTCACTTCACCTGCCGTGGCCCGTGTGGGAGTGATTCTTTTGCAGTGCAGAAACTAAAGATAAAGAAAGTTTTTAACGTTCGAATGCAAAAGAAATCTTGGAATCAAGTAGGAATTAAAAGCTTTTAACAAAATCCATGTTCATGATGGGGATTGCTTTGAATCTGCTAACTCCAATGGAGTTTGTGCTGGAATTCCAACTCAACAAAATCTTTGTCTCATGTTGTTAGATTTTGAATGAAGGATTTTAAATTAAAGAGGACATCTTTTTTACCTCTAGCCTTAACTTGAATGACGGTGTTGCTTGTACGTGCTGTAAGGGTTCATTGCCCAACAATGCCTCCTTTTTTCACTCCCTCCCAAGAATGAAGTTGGTACCAGAATTTGTCTCATTTTGAGAAGTGGCTTTTGAGAATTCGATTCTGTAATCATTGCAACAAGATTATGCTGTTTAACGCAAACTCAAAGCAAACTGTAAGTATTACAGATTTATATTAGATATATTATCAATATTCCTTCTTTTCTTTTGTATAAAAAAATTATAAATTTTAAAATATATTTTTTTAAAAGGAAGTAAGTGAACTATTTAAATTAGATCGGATTTAATTTCGTCGGTTAAAAATGAAATTGATTAATTAGAGCCTCGCAATCGCAAAGCCACAAGGGGAAATTTTCATGTGTTGCATCACCATGTGCATGGGAGCTTGTCCCTACCTTGAGCTAACTCTATGCTATGTTTTAGTGCATTATTTGATGGTCCTTTTCAAGTCTTTTTTTGGTCTTTATCTGGTCTAAAAGAATTAAAAGCACTCCAATTATTTTCACTTTAATTTGTTTCCACATGGAATTCTTTCATGCGTCAAAGGAAATTTGCGGTCATGATGAGAGTGAAGAAAAACATTTCAAAAGGCGTTTGTAATAAGTTGGGGCCTAAACCCGGCCTACCTGCTCGAGGAAATGACAACGATGAAGCCCGAATCTCGATGTATTGGGTTGGTATGGTCCACCTTCTTTGGTCTCCAAGTGGAGTAAATAGTAATATAGGCCTTAGGTATAGTCCTTTTTTTTTATCATTATTTGCAGTCTAATAGGGTTGAAATAGTTTAAATTTTCAAACAAGAATCAAAGAGTAGAAGTACTAGGCTCCCTGATCTTCAACAAGGTCTGGGCCCAGAAGGCTGTACCTTCTGTTTTTCTTTTTTGCCCCTTTAATTTGATTTTACAAGAAGAGAGAGGGATGGTGTAAGGTCTAGCTTGTGCTGTGCTTAAGGCTTTACGGCCTTAAGCCTTAAACCTATCATCAACATATCGGTACAAAGACTTTCTTTTTATTATAACGCTAAAATTGTTTAGCAATTTACACTACTATTTGAATTCAGATTTCGTTTAATTACTTTTAAATTATTGTATTTAATATATTAAAAATTTAAATTTTAATATTTATAATTTTTTATTTATTCTTGTTAATGTATTAAGATTTGATTAACTGCAATTGTTACAATATGCCTTTTATATTTATGACGACGGAAAAGATTTTCATTGCACCCTCGTATCTTTTTCATTATTAGATGTCTACATGTTTAATGATAAGATGAGATGATAACATGTTCATTCCAACTATTATCAAAACATGTTCAAAAGTAAGAACTAAGAAAATATTTTATGATTTGAGTTAATTTGATTTATATTATTCATTTAAAATAATTTTTGTTTAGATTTAATTATAAAAATAATGTTTTAATAATTTAATATATTTATATAATTAATCTGATTTAAATTTAAATTTTAAATTATTTTTTATCGTAATATTTTTAAATTCATAAATAAATAAAAGATGAGTTCTCAAAAGTGGCCCGTATTAATTTACCTTGAAGCCCGTTAGAGTAACATGAGAATAGCATAGGTGCATGCTAACCCAAATGCTCAACAAGGAAGTGGTTCAAGTTGTGGAAGATTACAATGTTTTTCAATTAAAAAAAAAAGGAACACCGCTAGTAAGTAAGAAGAAAATGTGTTGCAGCTCTTGAATGATGAACAAAGTATACAACCTTTTAACCCTAAAAAATTTGAAAAGTTGGTATCCATCTTATCCCTTATCTCAAACCATTAACTCTTTCGATTCATTGAAATGACATTCCCTGGCAAACAAACAACTTTGTAAATAAAAGACAAATCAAAATTCCCAACTCCCATTTTCCAATTATTATAAGGGATTCAAAGCCCTTAAGATAGACTCGTTTCGGTTCATGAATATTTTGATTAGTGGGTTTTTTTTTCAATTAATTTCATATTCTTCTCGTTATTTATGAGATCGACATAATTGTGACCCAACTAAGGGACCACAAATTAGTTCTTGGCTATCTTTATACTTAATTTGCTTTTGCTGGCTGCTCAAAACATATGAAGCTAATAATGTTCTGAGCTAAAATCTGCTGTCAATGGCGGTGGAGAATCCAAAATATCTAATTCTAAACCAAGTTGAAGCGAATTGAAACAACCCCAATTATTTGCAGCATTATGAATCTGCTCTTAATTCCTTTACAATGCACCATTATCTTGAGGCAAAACTCATGATGAAGGAATGATTACTTTTAATTTTAGATTTTGGAATAATAATATCTTCTTGAAAATGATGAATTATTGCATTTACTCTACTTTTATGTTATTATTATAAATAATATATTAATTAATTTTTAAAATATTTTAATTATTAATACAAAATCTCTTTTTATATATATATTTTTAAATTGCAACAAAAAATAAAATCAAGGTGATCAAATTCAACTCTGTCTAGCAAACCATGTGCTGTTTTCTTTGCTGTGTCAAACGTGCATACCTCACACATATATTTTTTTTCCTTTCCTTTTATATTTCAACTTTTCTTAGCATTATCTCTTTCCCCTTTTTTTTTTCTTCCTTCTTTATTGTTGCCATAGGAGCTGGAGCGGTCACGTTGTAATGCTTCACTGCCCGCCACGTGCAACCGAAAAAGCCCTTTTCTTTTGTTATATTATTAAGCTAATGACAAGAGGTAATTAATTTAACTTGAGACTCCCTATTATGATGCCTTTGGCTATTGATTTGAATATAAAATAACAAAAAGAAATAATTATGTGGGAGTCATGTTATTTGGAACACCTAATTAAGAAAGCATCGACCGAGTTATTATTATTATTATTATTATTATTATTCCAGGCCTAATTGCATCTTAAACGGTAAAATTGAAGAACTCGAAAGAACTTGCTTTGATTCAGCAATATGTTTGTCTTACATGGAGATTTGGGTGGTGAATTTTGGAGATCATCACATCTGATCGATCCATGATTCGAAACCAAAAGTGGGTTTTTTTCTGATAAGCAATGACATATTACTAGCTGTTAAGTACAATGAAATTGGCAATAGTTGCTTGTGATTGGTATGTTTGTAGTGTACATGAATTCATAATTTTACCTATCAAGTTCAATTCTTAAATGTCAGTCAGAACACAGAATCATAAAGCTAACCAAATTATAGTACCTTCGAAATTAACTTAATTAATTTAATTAATCATTGATATCTAATAATTTTAAATTTTACATTCTTATTTATTTTTATATTACGACTATAATTATATATATAAAAAAAGAATGCGTTTGAAGAGACCCAGATTTCTATGCCTTGGGCTATAGGAAACTGCAGCTCCTTTCAAATATATAGTATTATAGTTGCCAAAAACAATAATGCTACCAAATGAAGCGTAAGAGACAACAAGGGTTAGATCTTTTGAAGACCAAAATTTACAGAAAATGACGACTGTACACCATTGAAAACTTCGCTCTGTGCAAGCACTTTTGGACAGTAATTTTTCACAATTTTCATTTCTTTCTGTTGGAGAGGGGGGGAAAAACAAGAAGAGAAGAAGTTTTACAGAAACTAGAGGTAAATTACATGATCTCTTTTTTGTTTGTGAGACAATATACCGTTGTGTTCAATAACTTTATGCTTCCTACTTGGTGAGAGTATTGAGAAGCGAAACCCTAGTGTTTATCAAACTCCTGAAAGCTTTTTCACTGCTACTTTCAACATCAGCAATGCACTTCTCCAAGTCTTGCATTCTCTTCAAAACCATCCTCAATTCCTCGTCTCCCTTCTTTCTCAAACCCCCCATGTTGGCTTCACCGATTTGTTGAAATTCTTTAATACTTTCTTCGATCTTAAATTTCTTGGCTTTCTTTGACAACGTCAATCCCATCCAAGACGATTTTCTTGAAGTAAATGACACGGAAATCCCATTGAAAAGCGCCAGTGAAACTGAAACAGTCACTTGGATAACGTCGCTGATAATACCAGTCAGCTCAGTATCTGCAATAGACATCAAAGTTGATTCAGGAAATGAGTATCGCCCAGTGCATCGAATTGAGGATACGAGTTTAGCTATCTCTTTAGCCATCTTCTTGCGATCTTTCAAATAAATAGCAATCTTTGAGTCGTCTTTTCTCCTTAGAGCCACCTGCGCGGCGAGTTGCTCTTCTTTCAGTGCGAGAAATGATGATTGGAAGATCCCATAAACATCAACAAAACGTAGGAAATCATCGAGAAGCTTCTCAACCCATTCACGCTTTTGGCTCAACAGCTCATGTGTCTGCGGGAGCTGAAGAATATCACGGAGAGAATCATGAACGTCCTTTAGGCGGCTCAAACCCTCACAAAGCCAAGCTGAGGTTCGGTTATCGGGATTCCATGACCATGTTTTGAGTTCAGTGATTTCATCTTTAAGTTGGGAAATCAAGGGATGTGATCTGCATGGAAGAGAGATGGACCTGATGTGGTGAGAAATGGGTGGTTTGGATGGACGGATTGGGGCTTTGTTTGGGAAAGAGAGTGAACGCCTGAAAACGCCAACCATCTCTTTAGGCTACTTGGTGTTATTGATTTGTTTGTAATTGGCTCTCCTTAGAGTTATTTGCTTTGACAAGGAAATAGAAAACCGGAGATAGTAGGTATATAAAGGGAAGACAACTAAGGCTGGCGCACGAGGGCCATGCTGGGTGAGGGATGGATTGAGAGGGGACTGGATCCGCGAATAAATATTAGCTGTTAGAGCCATTAAACTAAATAATCAGTCATGTGGGTTTAGGGTCGAAAAAACGAGGCGCTTATGGGTTCCTTTTCCTGTGGAGAGGAGACACCACGTGGTTTTGACACTCTGGCGGCTCAGCTCTGCTTTGCTCAAATAGACCAAATATTGCCAGTGCTTTGCTTGTTTGCTTGCTTGCTGTTAGTTTTATCCGGCAGGTGACTGATACGGAAGCCCTGTTGTTCAAAGTTCATGAACTAATTCATTTCAGTCTTCATTAGTTAGCTCATAATATCAAGCTTCTAAATCAAGGATATTCATCAAGGCACAGTAATCTTATAATTTTGATGCTAGTAATGAAAAATGGTATTTAGCCAATACTTCAATTGCATCAATCCTCTAAAATAAAATAGAGAAAAATCAGTTAAGTTTTATCTTGCGCTGATCTAACACCAATACAGAACTGATATCTTAGTTCTGATATCAAGTATCTAATCCAACATCTTTCAGAAAAAAAAAAAATCTAATCCAACAATTACATCAATAGTAATGAAATCGTTGAATCAATAGTTGTTTCAATTTCTGAAGAATGCATTACAGCTGAATTTCGCACACAAATGCCAACAGCCAGCATCAACCTTTTGCACCACAATGTGGTGTGCTGATTATTAAAAGAAGACTATGGACAGAGCATGAGAGCTCAGCCATCTCAAGGCATATGTCAGAACTCGCAATTCCTTTTGTTTCTAACTAACTAATAATCATAGAAAACAATCTCAAATGGGGGCTTTAGCTGTTACTACTAAATATAACTGGACCAGCCCTTTCCATGCAACTGGAATCAGAAAACCACTTTCTGGTCTGATAGTAACAATTCGTTTTCGAAATTTTCATTTCTCTTAAAATACTTGTATCTAATGTTTATATATCACATATGTTTAAAAATAAATATAAAAAAATAATCCTCAAACGTATGAAAAACTTTTAAAACTTAAGTTTATTTATATTAAACATGCACTTATTTAATACCCACTTCAAATCTAAATAACATAAAGGTTTTTTTCTTAGATTAGTAAAAATAAAGAATTAAATACAAATATCTTTCTTGACATAGTAATTCAATTACTCTTGATTATTGTAACCCTTAACTTTTAAACGCGTGAGGATTCAAGTTCCAGGTAACCACAGGAAAAACTACAAATTAAGAGCTAATTAAGCCTTAATGTTTCACGCGGTACTTCGGAAATTGAAGAAGATTACACGGAGCTTGAGAATCTGTGAGATTATTATATAATAACGATAAAATTATAAAATCTTTCTAAGTCAACTAAGTGGTTCTTATCAGACGATTAGCCCTTTTTTCACGGATGAAAAATTAGCCACATCATCATTGGCAGCCAACGATTTGATCATTTATCAATTAAGATATTCCCAGCGCTGCATAAATGCGTATCTGCTGCCAATTATATACTTTCTTCTAGAAAAAAAAAAAAAAAAAAAAAGGAAAACAAGAGGAAAAACAAATATTCATATCTGAAAAATACTGAAAAAAAAAACTTTTATTTTGGTAGCATTTTAATTGGCCATACGGCCTTGCACGAGACATGCTGGAAAAACATTTGATGAAGAAATTAAGAAGCCGAATAATTGAGGTGAGCAAATTACATTTATATTAAAATTTATATAATACGAATTATTAATATATTAAATTTTATATTTATATATAATATTTTAAATATAATTATAATAAAAAATAAAAATACATGCGATTACATCCCTTTTTTGTTGACCCATTTGTGTACATTTGTTTCTGATCGTGGCCACTGGGTCACTCGAATACATATACAGCCAAATTTGTTCATCAAAGATTCAAAGTAACAGGCTGGAATTCCATGCCCGAATTCCTGACAACCAGACATGACAGATATGTTCTGAACAACTTGTTCCTTCAAGTCATCAACTCTTAGTATTTAGATATCTAAGATTTCAAAATTAATTCATTGGCCAGAAAAAAAAAAAAAGAAAGGGTCAGGTTTTAAGCCGTTAAAGTAGCAATGCATACCAACAAACAAACTGATATTTTAAGGTAATTCATTTCGTTGAGAGGGTTGCCTTTACGAAAGACGGGGTTATATAACGACTACTTGTCGTTTGTCTTAGATTGGCATTTGGCAATTGGAAATGAGTCAGCCCCACGTGGAGCGTTTTGAGATGATTAGAAGGCATCTTTACCAAAAACTAAGGATGAAATCTCGTCACGT
>JBBYHM010169331.1:13047-35018 GCA_038381775.1 Adansonia rubrostipa
AGTCAGCCCCACGTGGAGCGTTTTGAGATGATTAGAAGGCATCTTTACCAAAAACTAAGGATGAAATCTCGTCACGTTTTACACTTTTTTTTTTCGTTTTTCTCTCTAATATTCTTTCGAAGTCCGAACATGTGGGAATATGACTCGAAGGTTTTTTCTTTTGGATTCTTCTGGTAGACAAACACGATGAAGATTAGTTCAAACCCACAATAAGACGTTGGCAAAGTCCCGATGGAAAATATCTTAATCACTTCATAATTTTAAATCTGGACATTCAAGTTCAATATAATTGGAACTTAAATCTCATTCAAAATTCAAAAAGCATCTTAAAATATTTACATCTTCTATTAAATCTAAAAAAAATAGTCTAATTAGTTTAAATTGAATTTAATTAAATCCAAAACTATTTGAATTTGAAATATTATGAACAGATTATTTAAACTTAAAAAGATTGAATCTAAAATAATTTAGTTTAAAACACCCAAGTCATTTTTTTCATAATTATTTAATATAAATTTAATCATTATTTATAAGTATGACTTTTATAATTTATATGTAAACCATATGCATATGATTGATGATGATTAATGTATTAAAGCATAATGAAAAAAATTAATGAAATAGTACCTCCATTTTAGGGGACAAAGCAGGGAGTGGATTGGGTCAGTGTGATAACCAAGCTCGGATAACCTTCATAACCTAGACAGCCGATTGCCCATCCCATGTAGTCAGTGTAGACCCAATCCAAATCATCAGTCCATCTCCAAATAGAACATCCCTCGACTTACAAGTAACAACCTATGAAACCCACTGAACATTTAGGCTACCCAAAATAAGTGAAATAACCGACACCCCAAAATGTGTAGTCTAGACCTAAACAATAGAGGCGTTCCTCGGCCTCTAGAACATATGCTTTGGGTGGTACTCGGCCCCTAATTTAATTATGGCCCAAAAATTGTGAAGCTAATTGCACGCGTTGCATGCAATAGATGAGGTGGTGGCCTCTTCCATACGCCACGAAATTTGCTTAAACACGTGCCACTCGGTTCTTTGGGACGTAGAGCAAAAACCGAGAGATCAGAGACGCAATAAAATTAATGCCAAAGGAAATGGATCACAGTCTCAGAGAACGGTAGAAATTGTCAAATTGTTGTTAATTCACAATGGAAAGGAAGAATGAACCAGAAGGAAAAGGAAAAGAGCTGACCGAGCAGATTCATCATCAGCCTCCTCATATTTCACCGATGTATCCAGTGACACACGATGCTTATGGTGGTGGAATGTATGGAACTGAGCAGGGACAGACGAAGAAACAGGAAAAGCCGCCTGCCAGTGAGAATCAAACTGCTGATGGACCGGATGAGGCCAAGAACAAGCCTACGCACAAACCTCCACCATCATCAGGTGATCGAGACATTGATATCACTGGCCAATCTTATATCCAGTAAATCGTCAATGCCGCTTAGTATTTTACTTTTAGACCTTTAGGCTCGCGAAATAAACGGTCTGCTTAAATATTTTGTTTTCTATATTTTCCAGTCTTTTCAGGTGTGACTATAACAGAATCTATAAGAGGAATTAGGGGATTAATGTTTTGTGCCATAACGTAAAACACGATACGGATGCACGAGATGAATTTCAAAAACGATAGTTGGGCTTAAACTACAGCAGATGGCTCCAACAGGTCCAAATCTGAACAGGCCTGCTAAAACACATTGGTTAAATATTTCATTATCAGGCTCGAGAGTCGAGACTGGGCTGGCGTGGGGAAGTTAAAACCTGTTTTACTGCTATGCTGCGATGAGGATAAAAAGCAGAAGTCATTGATTGTCCCATGCACATTAATGAAGCTATAGAAGAAAATTATTTGTAGTTTATTTGTGGTTAAAATAGGATTTTGCTTCTTCAAAAAAACAAAAAAAGATTTTACAAGTATTAATTACATCTGTACGTTCGGTCTCCCCTGCGAGATAGTTAAAAAAAAAAAAGATAAAGAGAGTAATTACTTTAGAAATTTAATTAGTATAGGGTAAGTTAGATGGTGCTTTCTAGTTTCAACCCTACTGGCTGCCAAAAATTGGGTGGTAATTGTGATTCGTTGTCAATAGAATGTTGACAAGAGATTAGCTCAGTATGAGATGCGGACGACAATTTTGTGGTTAAATGGCTGTCGATAACTGTGGTTTGTTGCCAATTTTTTAGCACCCCATAGTTGTGTGGTTTTGGACTGTCAATAACTGTGTGATCTGTGTGGCTCGTTAAGAAAGCCGGAAATGTATATCATTAAAGAGTGCTTTCTGAAAATGTGATGATAACTACCGTCCGATGTGTCAACGAAACATCACCATCCATTATCCATGGGCTTTGGTAGTGTGGTTTTCATGACGTGGCCACTGGAATTCCAGCTGGTTTTTAGTGGCACTATGGTTTTCAACCACCGTTCCTTCAACTTGTCACTCTAATTTTCACATTAAATTTTCTTCCCTTGCGTCAACAAGAACATGGTACCCTTTGACTAGGGATTAGTTGAAATGTTGCAGTGCCAGCCAAACTCTGATAATTCAAAAGAATGAATAATCAATTGTTTTAGGGAAATATCTAAGCTACTTCCTTTACACAATGCTGATTCTAGATTACAAATTTATAACTAATCATGTGTTTAAGCAAAATTTCCTATACTGAAAATATATTCGAAACAAATTAAAGCTTTAAAGAGTCATTTTTGTGTCGTCTTCAACCCAAGTCCACAGATCTCCTCCGCCGTAGGTGCCTCCCATGTGACAGCCTTGCTCTTCATTTCTCTAAAATCACGAACACATTGCTCGAACTTCAAATCCTTAACTTGTCGCCTCCTGGCAGCGAGTTTTTTACCGGCAACTCTATCGAAGATCTTCTCCCATTGGTCCTCCCAGCCACCATGAGCATCGCATAGCTCAATAGTCCCGTTATCCCAGTCGGTCCAGCTCCATGCCTTGTCAAGCGACGACATTACATCCGCCACACAACGGTCTTTACATACAGGAGTGCACGGCCTACATTTGGCACCACTAAGTGGACCTAAACTCGACAACGCCGCCACTGGTACTCCCATATGCGCAGGCGGGAACTGGTACATCCGATCCGTCACTACGCAGAACGGTAATCTATTTTGTACGTAGGATATGTTTTGGGTGGTGAGTTGGGCTTTGAATGCTGATTCAGAGTTGAGTTTCCTGTACCCAGCGGAGTCAAGTTTGGGGATGAGAGAAAGGCGGGAGAGGGCAACTTTGGAAGTGCAGAAGTCGCCGATGCCAAGTCGGTCATTGAGACCACCGTAGACGGATCCAGAAGGGACGGTGTAATGGCCGGCGACGAAGTTTTGGGAATGTAACGGTGCATTCCAGTAACCGTCTACTCTGGTGCGGACGATCCAATCATAGGTAAAGTTCTGTTGTCTTTGGTGTGATTCGATCATCGTGAGGCATCCCTCGACCAAATTAAAATACTGCAGAAGACCCTGTACGAAAAAACGTGAATTTTTGTTCAGATTATTCTTTTTTAATAATTGGGATTATCAAGATAAATCTTTAAATCTTAAAATTAAAAGAACAAGATTTTATCAACAAATTTTAAATTACTCTTAAAATCTTAGTAAAGTGGAAAAGTCTTATAAAGCATACAAACTGAACATAAGATTAATTGTCAAATTAAGGCCGCGTATTATCTCTACCATTTAAATAATATCAACTAATTAATTTTTTTTAAAAAAAAAATCAAGCATTTGTTATAGGCTAAGAGATATGCGTTGACTTTTTTTGAATAGTATTAAAAGTAAAATTTTTTACTAAAAGAGAATAAATCAGAAAATTGCTAGTTATTATTAGTATTATTATTATTATTATCCCAAATTTAGGGAAAAAAATTATTAAAAACAAAGGCAAGCCGATTGTAATGTATAACGTGTAACTTTGAATCAATTAATGGAAAGTTGCCCAAAAAAAAAAAAACAAAAACCAAGAAATTGGAAAGGTAAAAAGCACAAAAAAATAGTCGGCTAACAAATCTGGCGATCAACTTCAGCTCCAGAATCTACCGACCCGAAAATTAAAAAAATAATAATAATAATTCGTTTCCAGCTTACCAAATCAGAAGGGAACAAATGTTTTACGAAACGTAATTTAAGTGAAATTTAATGTTAGCAAGTTGTTAAAAAAATTGACAGTTTGTTTTTTTTTTTTTTTTACCTGGATGCCATTAGGGGAGTTGGACGCCGTGAGGACTCGAACTTCCTCCTCCGTCTGCGGCACTAATTTCTGCTCAAATATTCGAACCGAGGCGAGCCTTGGCGCTGCTTTCAGAAGCGATAACTTGAAGGCGTTCTTGTCCATGGGACAGTGCAAAAAAAGGTCTGCGTTAGGATACTCTTTGAGAACCCTCTCCACGATGGAGGGTCCCGTGAGCTCGAACCTCCTGGCTCCACCAACCAAGCACACCGCGATCTTCGACTGACGCAACTTATCGGCTAGGACGTTGGTCAACTGGATTTGATTGGGGGACGCAAGGGGACCTGAAGCGGTAAAATCCGAGACGTTGCTTCTGTTGAAGATAAAAGACCGGAGCAGGAAAACAGAATCGCTTGCTGGCGTAGATGATAAAGAAACAAAAAGAAGAATCGAAAGAGGAACGATTACTAATAAAAGAAGACGCCAATCAAGATCCGAAACCAATCTCTTTATGAACATGCTCATATTTTCTGGCATCTTTATCATCTCTCCTTAATTCTAGTCGCTCTTCCCTGTTACCATGTTTGACCCATAAAGAGAAATTCGATGAAAAAATTACAACAAAATCCCCCCAAAAAAAAAGGGGAAAAAAGGAGATGATGACGATGATGATGATGATGGAAGTTAAAGAGCTATGAAGGAAGATAGGTCGGCGAACTTCTAGCGTGAGTTGATGTAGTTGGTTGCAATTATACGATTTGAAAGGTAATTTTAGAGTTGGCAGGTCACTGCAGCCTTAAACATGAAGGCACAACCATTCAAGATATAATCCATTTGATAATAATCTATATATTTCAGTTTCCTAAACAGGCTGCGTAATTCGGTTACTTTGGTCGCAAAATCGGAGCCTATATTTAACGTGTTTTTGGGTTAGGCTCTTAGCCAACCATAACTGACCGCTGACTATTAATACTCCTAATTATCATAAATCAATTCATATTTCGTAGTCGATTTGTAAATTATAAAAATTTACACTAACAACTAATTAGTTTTACAAATATATTAACAAATTCATTGCTGAATTCAACATCGTAATCGTATCCGCAGATAAAATTTTAAATTTATTCATCTCTCTAATTGTATTAATGAAAAACATTATCCTGTAATTAAAATTTTTATATTAAAAAAATTAGTACTATGAAAAAGAAAAACAAATTTTACGGCTAAAATATTGATGCTACCGTGGAAAAAAAAAATTGTATAATTAAAATAGCCGAGTCAGAGTCTTAGCTAATAAGCTTAATAGAATTCAATGCTTCCCTTGGGGTTTAATCGACGTCTCATGATTCAACCAACTATCGTTGGACGGTTCAGAAAATTGCACTAACAAACGCTTTACCATACTTTTAAATTACTCACGCTGCAATCCCCATTTTCTTCATATAAAAACTTTCACTTTTCTTTCGGCTTCCTTACCGCCGTCGCCTCTGCCTTCTCTTTGAAGCTCCTTTTTTTATTTTCTTTTCATTTTTAAATGATATTATAAATTTCTTTTTATAATTAATAATTTAGGTGAAGCATTCGATTTTATCAATTCAACGAATTTTAATAAATTGGTACGAGTTACGCATTACAACATCAAGTCTAAGAGATTAATTTTTTTATAATTTGATACCCTATTAACAAGTTAAAACACTTCATGTTGACAAAAATGAAAACTTTTCTCCAATTACCATTTGACATCAAGATACCAAGAAAAAAAGATGAAAGGATTACCTTATTGGCATTTGGATGGGATTCCAATGGTGAAAATGATTTCACACTCCTATTTATTTAATCATTTTTTGTCTAATGCATGTCATATTCATTGATATCGTTAAATTGTTGTAGTTACTAAACTTAAAAATTAAACATAATATACTACTATTGACTTACATATCATATATATATATATATTTATGTGACTTTAAATTGAGTTTGAAAATTAAATTAAAAAAAAAAAGAAAAAGAAAGAAAAAGCCAAAGAGTAAATATTATGTTAAGGATTTTAACTTTTTCACAATGGATATCAAAATCCAATATTTTTTTTTTTTTCACAGGTTTTGTGCAAAGTAAGGAGTAATTTTTCTCAAACTTGTTCGTGCGTGATGTCACAATAGGTCTACCAATTGGCTCAATTCTCTTTCGATGAGTGGTGCATCATTAAAAGGTAAAACTCGTGGCCTTCATGAAGGTGCTCATTATATATAGAGACATTTTTTTTTTTATCATCACTCCCGTGGGATAACGGAAATGCAAAAACAAAAAATAGCTGGTGTCAAATCTTTTGCTTACCATAATCTTTGCGCCAAATGAAGATTTGATTTAATGGCAAGAACCTTATGGTTTTAGACTGTCAAATTCAAGCAGTTTGTGTTGAAACTTGAACGTATCGTTAACGAAGAAGCAGCGCTAGCTAAGATATATTGAATTCCTGAGTTATTGCCGGTGGTGGAACGACGCAAGGAGGATCTTCCGGCATTGACTAGGGTCTCAAATATCAGGTCGATCCCTCGAAATCTCAATACTATCTAATTTTATCCTTTCAGAGTCGAAGTTCTGAGCCTTGCCTTTTCTGCTTGCAGGTAAGATGCATATCGGATGTCCAAGCGTACATGGATCACACCAGCTTCATTGCCGGAACCCTCAGTTTCTGTGAGGAAAATGAGGTTTTCTTCGTAAATTGATTTGGCTTAATCTCATGATCACAGTGCTTAAGTTTTTATCATATTAGCTAATTGAACTGAAATCGATCAGGTGCATCTGATTCGGATACCTTCGGATGGAACCGAACTCATTTGCGAGGGCTTGTTTTCGCATTCTAACGAGATCTGGGACCTAGCTTCCGGTCCCTCTGGTCAGCGGATTTTCTCTACCGTTTTTCTATTGGTAGATTCTTGATCTTGATTTACGTGTATTTCTCACGCATTCTGGTCTTCGGCTTTGTTTTTGTGCAGTTGGGAAATACCATATGAGGAACCTTGATAGTTCTTTTCTGTCTGTATTAGTTTTAGTATTATAGGTTGCATGAATTGGTCTTTTAGCAGTAGCATTTTCCTGTATCTTGGTGGCTAAAAGATGGAGGGCGGTTTAATAGTTTTCTTTGTTGTTGAAGGCGAATTTTACAGAGCAATATGGCATATCCCTGAGTTAAACTGGCAGTTAATTCACCCCAGTTGGAACGAATGGCTTCCCTTGACGCTCACGTTGGTAAGATTAATTGGTGAGTTTCTGTTATAATTCAAACAGTATATTCTTTGCATCTCATACAAGGCATTTTTTAAAAAAAAGTTACTTTGGCTAGCTTACTGTGTAAATATATGAACAACAGCGTTCTTTACTGGACATCTGGAAGACACGATAATTTCATTAGCATTGATGGTGAAAATCTTTTCTTGTGGAATTTAGATTGTTCAAAAAATGGCTGCCCAGGTTAGTTTCTGCATGAATCTCTTCTTCTTTGCATCAATGATTATTGTAGTAGAATAGTAGTACAGTATGTGGCCTATGTGGCCAACCTCTAGGTTCTACATTTATGAAGGTAATGCTTCATTACTAGACTAATTTTTTTCATGGTAATTGTACAGAGATATTCAGTACATATCGGTGGCACTTACTATAAACCAAAAGTTTCTGAATACGATTGATAGAATATAACATGTCCTCTTTCTGATGCTTATTCAGATCTTATTTGGGAAATCTAGGTGCAATCTAAGGGGTCAGCGGGTATGCTTCATTACTATCTTCCAGTGCATGGGATCCACATGATGTGAATGCTGTTGCAGCAACTTGTGAATCATCAGCCCAGTTTTGGGATCTACGTACAGGGAAGTATGTTGCCTTGTCTCTGCATACCTTAGTTTCTCTATTAATAAGTGTCTAATCATTATAGCTGGTGATCATGTAATTTGGTATTCCATTTCCCTCCTGATTTGTACTCGTTCTATAAGGTATGGAACCAATTCAAAGAGTTGCTATTTCATCACCAGGCTTCCTCTAACTACAAAAAGGAGGGCAGGGGAGGAGGAATGTTGTAACTTGTACCTTTAACCATTGAATTTTTATGCAGATTGTTTTTCTTAAACTGTTTAACCTTGATACAGTTTATCAATTTGCGTATAGTTATGCTGTGGCTGGCTAACAACAATTTCATATAACCACAGGAAGGCAAATGCAATTAAGCGTGCCCATATGCACAATGCTAACTATGATGTGAAGAAAAGCATACATTTGTAAGGATATGGGTTGTACTAGTCTAACATCACTGTAAATATTGATTCTTCCCTTTTTTTTAAAAAAAAAAAAAAATTAGGGATGAGTTGTCATGTTAAATTGCTTTTTTCTATTAAACGAAACTTTATTATTTCTATAATTATGTCAACTTAAGGTCTTCCATTTGTTATGCCTGGATATTTTATGTGTAGACTGGTAATATAAGTTATGACTGTCTCGCTGACATGGTGAGGAGGAGAATTATGGTGAACTTCTGCTGGCCTATTAAACTGTACTATTGCTCAATTTGGTCGAAGCTGTTGCCAAGCGGGGAATTCTCTGTCAAAAGTCTGTTGCGATGCACGCTTGTAACCCTCTAGCTTAATTATTTGCAAATACAAGACTTTGAATCTTATCTCTATTTTTTGCAGAAATTACTAATGTTGCTGATTATTCACATGTTCATCACATTTCATAGAATGAAGTCAATCCTTTGTATTTTTTCACTCATAAGAGACATTCACTTATGAGTAATAGTTTTTGAAAGCTGCGAATGAATGATTAATTATATGAAATGGTGATTGTGATTTTTGAATTGAACCAATTAAGTGAGATGACATTCTCTGCTGGTTACTACTTCTGAGTTATTGTTGTCACTTTTATCACTGGTCACTGCAGAAGCACATCTGGGATACACATATGAGATCTTATAAAGCCCAAAATTCCTGTGAAAGTGCTTGCCGGACATACGCACTGGTGATTGACTTGTCTATCTTGTGGTTCTTTCTGCTTGAAGTCATTTTTATGTTTGATGAACACAATCTTTTTATTTGTTCCACTTAATTGTTTTACTGTTAATTTCCAACATTTGAGGTTATATCTTAATCCGTTTCTGTCCTAAAACGTTGGCAGGACATGGGCTGTCATGTTTAACCCTGAGTATGATGGGCTAATTCTGTTTCTCTCTTTCTCGGTAACTACTTGGATCCAAGCATTCATTTTAACTGGCTGCCTTCTGTTTTGGTATAATTATTAGTCTTGGTTGGACAAAGCTGGTTTTGAATATTCATCTGAATCAACAATGCCTAACAATATCCTTCTCTGCATGATGATCACTATAAACGAAATTGCAGATTGTCCTTTCTGTTATGTTTTGAAATTATTTCTTGACAACAATTTCCCTTCGGCAGAGCGCCGGCACAGACTCAACTGTTAATTTGTGGCTGGCTCCTACATTTGCCGGAGATGAATCAACCTCTGAAAGGTATTCTTCGTAACACCTTAGCTAAAGTTTTGTTACTCCTTCCTCTTTTATGTTTTGATCTACTCTGACTCTTTTTTTCCTTCCTGTTTGTTTTAACAGCATAGCTGAATCTCGCTTCAACAGGCTGACCCATTACTTCATTCCTACAGTGATTATGAAGACAGTATATATGGTTATCAGTGCTACCTCTTTCTAATATGCTGTTAATATTTATCTAACAAGGTTTAACCATATGAACAGGCCTTGCTTGGAGTTCTCGTGAACTATGGATATTTGTTTCACTATCCTATGATGGCCGGGTAAGATCTCCACAAGTCTAAAAACCAAGAAACTTCAAAGGAACTATCCATTTACGAGCCATAAAATGGGCTGCAAAATCAGTTTGATTTATGCTTTTCATTAAATTGAGGTGGTAGTAGAATCAATTAAACCTTTCATTTGAAGAAAGTGAAGGTTATTTGTCGTCCTTATTCTTCTGGAAAGTTTCCAATCATCGACAGCAGTAGCCAAAGTGATGAATGATGAGCAAAATAGTTAGGGAACTTTTATAGTTTGAGACTTTTGAGTACAATGATACCAGCTTGAAATGACGAGAGGTAGCGCGTAAATGAAGTATTTTGAAGGGCTGGTAACCGGAGAATCGGGTTTTTCAAGACTTCTTGCAGCCACTCTATTCTTGCTTAGCGTTCAAACCAAGAGATCAGTTACTTATTACCACTATCTATTCCATGAAAATCGAACCATGCTTTTGTTATTCTCTTCTCAGTGTTTATTACAGCAATTTCTTTAAAATGGCTATAAAAAAAAGTTTCAACTTGATAAAAAGCCATTCAAAATTGAACCATGAAGCAGCACCAAGCCCCACACGATGTTACATTTTTACTTTTTAAGTCGTTTGCACAATTGTAATCGTAAATTCCAAAACGTTACATTAGAGGAAGTTTAGCCATATTTAGACGGCAGAAAGATCGAGGAGGGGATTTGAGTGAATGATTAAAATAAGTATCTGATTTTGCAAGGGACTATTGGCATTCGAGTGAATGATTAAAATACGTGTTTGATTTTGCGAGGGATTATTGGCAATCGACCGAGGGATTAATTATTGGATTGTCCGTTAGTGTTTTTTATTTTTCCTGTATTTTAAAGGATGACAAATATAAATAATATAAATAATAATTAATTAAAAAAAGGAGAAAAAGGAAGTGGCGGCTTATGTGAAAACACATGGCGAAACCAGAGAGGCATAAGGTGAACCCGGTAGCTACTGACGTGTATGATTAAATCCCGGGATTGTGATTTGGGATTGCCACTGCCAAGCGTGAGGGGTCAGGGGCTGAAGTGAAGAGCTTGAGCCTGAGCCACCGATCTGATTCTGATCTCTCCCACTCCACACACACTCGCTTGGAACTTAGGAGTCCTCTCTCCGTCAAATGTCCCCCAAACGCAAAGATTCTACCGAAATCCTCTCTTCCATTCCTATTGACCGCCGCTTTCTCTAATTTTTTTCAACTCCCACTTCCTCCAAATCCAATCTCCTCATATAAGAAAGTACGGTTCTTATTTTTGTTTTATTTGTATATTTTCGAGGCTTTTTTTTATTTTTGTTGGTTGGGCGCTTCCATGGCATTTTCTTAAATCTATGGCGGCGAGTTCTAGAGGATTTGCAATTCAGCTTGAGTTCAACCTCTCCAACCTCTATGTCTCCCATGGATTGCCACCGTGTAAAAAGCATAGAATGTCCTTTCCACGTGATCGACTCACTTTGTTGAGTCGAATCAGTTGCTGCTGCTCCGACCCTGTGGTCCCGATCCGCAGAGCCAGCGGTTCGGGGAAGAGCAATGAGAAGAAGTCTGAGGACTGGCTGTTTGACTCCAAGAAAAGCCGTCAAAGGGTCCGAGCCCAGGCCTCTCCTGCAATGCTGTTTGCTTCGGCTCAGTAAGTCGCCACTTTTAGCCTTCTACACTATTTTTATCGATCTTTGGCGTTTACCCCTGAATTTATTATTCGTATCTTCCTTTTAGCAGAACAACGGATAAGTGACTTGATAATTTAGGTATTTTATTTTGAGAATAGGATTTTGAATAGTTTGTTTTCTGGCTTTGAAGTTAATTTGTTTGTTCCTTTTTATTGTGTTCATTACCAGAGCTTGTAATGTAATGGTGATCTCATTTCATAATTGTTACAGATCTCGATTTCCTTCGAAACTAGAGAAGTTCTACCCTCGGTGTACCCCCCGAAATTCTGGTCCTCAGTCTCGTGATACTCCACCGAAAAGAGGTGACACGAGATGCTCAGTATCTGTGAAATTTTGTTATGAAATTCTCGCTGTGCTTGTATTTATCTTTAGGGTTTCTGATGGCGTTTAGATTACCTTGCTTAATAAAGGATATGGTTGTTCCTTGCTTCTTCATTGTAGACACTGGTATTGCAAATGAGAAGGACTGGGGAATTAGCTTGTTAAATGAGAATGTTAATGAGTCTGGCACAAATGAAGATGGAAGTACCTGGTATAGAGAAAGTAGAGAGGACCTTGGTGAAAATGGATATCGGTGTAGATGGACAAGGATGGGTGGTAAATCCCATGATGGATCCTCTGAATGGAAGGAAATGGTATAAAATCATTTTTATTATATGATATTTTGACGTATGAGTTTTTTTTTTTTAATTATATCTAAAAGTTGCAATTTAGAAGAAATTAATGTTTTTTTCTTTTCAAATATCAATGAACATGGATTTGTGACTATAGATTAAAGCAATTAGGTACCCTGTTTGCTATCATGAATGTTGGAGAAAATATGACAATATCATGAGCAGTGACCGTATTAATCATTCAAATCTTGTAAAAGCACCCTTCAAATAAAGCATTTGAAGAGAACTCATTCTTGGGGGAAACTTGTTTCTGTTTTTGCTGAAACTTGGAAGAGATTTCTATCAGGCCATACTTTGCTAAGATTTCTAAAGCACTCAAAGTTCTTCATCTTGAACGCTAAATTTGCTACTTGGCCAGCCATCATTGCAGATTTTTATCCATGTGTAACATCTATTTCTGTCTTAAAAATGGTCAATATATTGGATGGCATTATTTGAAATATGTATTTGTTATTGCTATAATGTAGAAGAAATAAGTCAAATTCAGTTAGAATATTCTTTATTGCTGCGCAACAAAGATAGAATGATCAGCCAACTTTTGTTTTTGTTTTTGTTTATTTTGGGGGTTTATTGCTGAGGTGTTGGTATGATGAATCATCTTTTCCTTGAGACTGCATAACTCGAGAAAGATTCAGAGGTTTTAGTTCAAGAGATCTAATCACCCAGAAGGGGTTATTGACTTTAAATGTTAGTTAAATTGAGGAAAAAATGATGATTCTTAAAGATTTTATGGAATGTCAAAACTATTAGCAAACTGTAATAAATTTTCTATTTCTCTTACTTAATATGTATTTATAATCCTTATAAGTATCATCCCAGGTAGATGCATTTAATTGGATTTATTGATCTCCTTGACAGTGGTGGGAGAAAAGTGACTGGACTGGATACAAAGAGCTAGGTACTTTTACTTACCTTTTCATCGCTTTATTCTATAAACTAATTCTAGTAATTTCACATGGTTTATTCTTGCATAAATGACTTTAAAATCATCTGAGCATGGATTTCCTTACTTTTACTAGAGTTTATATCTCATAGGTGTTGAGAAATCAGGAAGAAATGCTGAAGGTGATTCATGGTGGGAAACTTGGCAAGAAGTGCTTCATCAAGATGAATGGAGGTCTTTATTTCATCATTCACCTGATCAGGGAACACTTAACTTTAAAGTCATCAATTATCATCTAGATACAAGTAGGAGCATTCCAGTTTACCATGCATGCAATTTTTTATCAGTACAATCATTACATTTTCAAAACTGCAGTAATTTAGCAAGGATAGAGAGGAGTGCTCAGAAGCAAGCTAAATCAGGTAGTGAAAATGCTGGTTGGTACGAGAAATGGTGAGTTATATTTCAATGTATGAAATTCATGATAATAAATTCTATTCATATTTTGTTTTCATATTATCAACACTTTCTATTGATGATAAACTTGTTTTGGTAGGTGGGAGAAGTACGATGCTAAAGGGTGGACAGAAAAAGGGGCACATAAGTATGGTAGGCTGAATGAACAGTCATGGTGGGAGAAGTGGGGAGAGCATTATGATGGAAGTGGATCTGTTCTCAAATGGTAATTCTCAATTATCCTTTAGTCAGAACCACTCAATGTGCTAGTGGACTACTAATTAATAGTTTGAATTCTTGATCCTTTTGTAACAATTTACTATCTTCAGATGGTTGTATGATAGAAACCATCATATCATGCCACGTTTTATCTGGAATGATTGTCCTTAGATTAATGAAATTTCAATGACCTTCCTTTTGATCTTCTCATAAGAATATTTAAACTGATATTGGGATTATAAACTTTTCTTCTCTTTTTATTTTCCTATTTGGCCTGGCCTTCCCACCTCAAGCGCTTTCCTATGGTTATATTAATTTCTATTTTTATAATATGCAGGACAGATAAATGGGCTGAGACTGAATTGGGAACGAAATGGGGAGATAAGTGGGAAGAGAAGTTCTTCGCTGGTATTGGTTCACGTCAAGGGGAGACATGGCATGTATCTCCCAGTGGTGAACGTACGTATAGTCATTTCATTCTATCTGCATATGATGCATAGTTTTCACGAAGTTTTTTGTTTTCAGGTTTAGGTTTTACATAAAATTTCATAGGATAGATAAGTAGCCATATCAATTATCCTGATTGGCTCATGGTTAGGTGCAAGCTTATCAGCAAAAACTATTCTGTGTATTTCTCAAACAGTTTGCACTTAGCATGACCACCATAAGAGTAGGCAAAAACCTGTTTTAGTTTTAAAAATGGATAAATGTTGTTGAACATCTATCCAGGCACCCGAAACTTAACTTTTAACAGTCAAGGTGATATGCACAATTGAATCAGATTGTTTAGTTGTTGCGACATGTATCTTTTGAAAGAAAATTTAGTTTTCCAATCTTACCTGTATTCATCCACGGATTAGGATGAAATTTATGTATTGGTATTTAACAAGTGGGTCCTTTTGACTTAATGGGAAGTAAAGGCCTTTTGGTTCAATATTGCTCCCTTTCATGGCATTGACAATAATCCGTAGAATTATCACTCTTATCACATGTACTCAGGAGCTATAGGCTTAATTGGTCTCTAACATTATTCACAAATTTTTGGTGACTCTCTAGGTATAGAAGTGGCCCAAGGGATGTTTTGCCTAAAATTCCACCATAAAGCTCAATCATTGTGATATTTCATATTTCCCTTTGTTGCTCATTGAACTTGTAACTAAGATCTTCATGCTCTCATAGGTTGGTCAAGGACATGGGGTGAGGAGCATTTTGGAAACGGGTATGGAAATGTTTATTGAAACCCTTAAACAAACTCTTTGATTCGATGTCTAAATTGCATTCTGATTAATAAGTGGACTGCGTTTTTTTTTTTTTTTTCATTTCTCTCTGACACATTCTACACGGAGACACTAAAAATTCCGTTTGTCTCGTAAGCAGGAAAGTTCACAAATATGGGAAGAGCACAACTGGTGAAAGCTGGGATATAGTTGTTGATGAGGAGACATATTATGAGTAAGATTTCGCTCAGTTAAAAGGAGTTTTCCAACATGTGTATCTTTCTGTTTTTTGTGTGTGTGTGTGTGTATATGTGTTCTTTAAATATAAGAAGTACATGTGATATTATAAATGATAATGATAATAAAGATTATAAAAATAGAAGAAAGTTTGGTTTGCGACTGAAATCTGATAAGTTCTCACATATTGTTGAAGGGCTGAACCTCATTACGGGTGGGCAGATGTGGTCGGCGACTCTAGCCAGTTGCTAACGATCCAACCTCGGGAAAGGCCGCCTGGTGTCTACCCAAACCTTGATTTTGGGTCATCGCCTCCTCCTTCTCAGCGTGATGATGATGAGCAGCCTGACAACAAGCCTCGCACTTCAAAATGAGGAAGAGGGGGCAGCTATATTTATTTCGGTTCAAATCAATTATATTGGTTGAAACATGGACTGTAGCGGAACATTTTGGATTATTGCTGTTCGATTTATTAATTCTTTTAAATAGTCAGCCCACGGTTTGGCAATTGCACTGAGGTTTCAAAAAAAACAAAGCCTTTGAGGTCCGTAATATCATAGAATATACCTTGGATTTGGCATGCTGAAAACTGTTGAGTGGGTGCAACGTGTGTTGCTAAATATAATTATTTGAAGGAGTTCGTCAATCAGTCAAATTAGCATTTTCCTTGGTCAATATTTGGCATTAATTAAGAGTTTTCTTAGGCTTAGTTAATTAGGCGAAAACAACTTGACTAAGTTGAATCTAATCCAAACCAAATCGTCCTAGAGGCGCAAGCTTTTCCTTAATATATAATATAATAATTCGGTTAAATCAGTCTTTATACGCCAAGAAGATCCACAAGTTTTAAGTCGCCTTAGGCCAACTTGGGCCCATTTTGGTCAACATCGATCCCAATTTTCGGCCTTAACTGTACTCCAACCCAACCCTTTTGGTCTTATCTTAGGCCTTAGGTAAATTCAGCATTGGGAATGGCTTTATCTATGGTCTAGTCCTTAGCATATTATTTTGTCAACCAGGGGCCTAAAATCTCGGTTAGATCAGTCTATATGGGCCATGGAGCGCCGAATCTCTATTTAGACAAATTAGGCCTTAAAAATCTAAGTCAGACCACTTAATTGGTCCTGACAATAGTTCCACATTAATAATTCAAGAAAACAATGGTTAACTAGCCAATAACAAAGCAGCGGTTCAGACTTGATAGCCTTTCCTCACACGCATATGAAATAGATTGAAAAAAAAAAAAAAAAGTAGACTTCTTGGTTAAATCCGCCGCCTGATTCTCATATCAGTTTGCCTATAATGGCTAAAGAACTACGATGAAATTTACATAAGCTTTGCTCAACAAATAATGGTAGACCTTAAGCACCTAAACGAATGACCCTAAGAACGGAAAAAGAAAAACAGTATCAGTTGAACCATAGCTGTATTTCAACCTTTGGTTCTTACCCAATTCCCCATGCCATGCCTTGGTATTTGAATTGAGGAAATTGTGGTCTATTCTGTTGAAAACAAATGCCTCGGCAACCAATATCCTCCAATAATTCATATTTATACTTTTGAACCTTGTTCTGAGACATCATCTAAACAGAAGAAAGTTCCACCTTTGACCTGCTGTCCATTGTGCCTCATTATAAGTTGAATGCTCCTGGAAATCTAAAACTCAAGCCAAAAAAACAAAAGCAACTGTCGATAATTTCAGGGATTTAATAGACAGGATGATATTTTGCATTATCATTGACAAAACTATGAATGCCTCATAGGGCCAAAGGCGAGGGCAACGAATTTCAAGAATGAATTCGCGGGAACTCATTCTATTCAGTCTGAAAGCATCTCTTCCAACTCAGGTTCATCAGAGATTACTGCTTCATAATCCGAACCTGTTCCATTATACAGTTGCCTCTCTTGAGACCCAATCTGATCCTCGTCATCATCCAGATCAGGCCATCTTGGATCATCATTATCATCATAATCATTCTGATCATCACTTACTATAACCTCTTTCCTTGATGAAACACCTGATTTCCCATGCTTTTTGTCTCTCGAATTAGTCTTTGCCTTTTCCCTGGCCTCTGAATCTTCACATATACAGGTGGATGGATTCTCATGAAACTCACCCCTGCCTGGCCTGACCTCCTTTGGCTCCCCCATAAAGCCTCTCTGAAAAGTACGAACTCTAGAGGCAAATGCTTCCCATGTCATGTTGCTTCTGCTCAAGAATAACCGATAAAGTTTTTTAGCATTTGGACGAATAGTAGGTTTATGTCCAAAATATTTCCTACAATAAAACAAGAGACGAGAAAAGTTAGCCAGCAGCTATAGTTATGGACTCAAAGGATTCAAAGCAAGACTTTTTTACCTTCTTCCGGCTAATATTCTAGCCATGTTACCATTGTTGTTGGTGACAAACACATCACTCTCATCACAAACAATAAAGTCAAGTGCAGCCATTCGAGAAGAGAATGAGGAAAATGGCTCTAACTCTTCCTTTGTGGCTATGGTATCTTTCGAGTAGAAGTTTGGGAAGAGTTCTTTTAAAGGTCTCAAAGTTTCGTCCCCTCCATAAACTTCACCAGATGCCACATAGATATGAACGTCACTGCCATATCCTAGAGCTCTCAGCATCAGACCAACTTCCTCTGGGGTAAGTGGGCATTTTCCTTGCCTCCTTTGCTTGTCAGGATTGTTTTTCTGCAAAACGATAAACAGATGCAATACAGCATTTGCATTAGATAAGGGGTTGGAGCTGACTGATGGTAGTCAAACTGATCAAAATGGAGAATTCTAAGCATTGCAGTTTCTTTTCTCACGATAGCAGTCACTTAGGAATTTCCTATGCATCTCTCCTCTCCTGTTCTTTATAAAATCTTCACCCACTTTACTCGAACCATTTTAACGTTCATGCTTTTCACATCATGCAATTGGAAAGAGCAGCATTTTTTTTAATCCCCTTTCCCTAGGTGGGAGGAGACAATGAGATTTATAAACTGAAAAATGATGTTCGGTGATCATAACAGTGAAACACATTTACTTTCAAAATAGCAAGTTCTTTGCCTGCAAAAAAATACAAATCATGATGCATAAATTTATTAAAGTATGAAACTTGAGCCTCACATGTAAAGTCTTCCACCTCTTTCGTATCGCACCTAGTTCATTCCTTTCCTTTTCACCTCCACCATAATCGCATCCCGAGAATGCAAGCATATCAGGCTCAAACCTGTAATTGAATGGAAAAACTATTGCTTGGAAATAATGATGCATTGATTCACTGCAGCATATGCGCATATCTATACTGATGAATTTGGTTGAAGGCCTATCTTTCAAAACATGCAAGACAGAAAGATATTTTCATTGTAACATCACATATTTGATTTTCCACTCAAATGCTCATGATGCCATTTACGGACTATAATGAAATCGGAGGGCTGTGTATACTTAGTAACGCAAATACATTCTTATATCTGTATCATGCATGCAGGTTAAGCAGCATAAACCTTAAGGTATATACAGTCCAGCTGAGCTTGTCCGTGCAGCTATGTGCATAGTATGCAACATTCATGATAGATATACAGGACCAAAGATAAAGAAACTTGCCTCAAGTGCAAAGCAATATAATGCTTGCTCCTCATCCTCATTCGACGAACAAGTGTTTTACCCATTTCTAGAATAGGGTTAGCAAACTTCAGAGCATGGTAGTTAACTCGGCATCTTAACTTCTGCAAATCTGTATCCAATTTGTTTGCAAGTCTGTAATCAAACTTGTTGAGCTGAACTGCGTGCTTCACATAACAAGACACATGCCATTAGTGAAACTAACAGTAGTTCTAAAGGACAAGCATAGTATCAACTCACCTTCATTTTATCATTAGATAGAACAGAATGAAGCCATGGTTGAAATAACAACATGCTGAGACTCGAGATGAAACAAATGTCAATGGAAATCTAGGAAGAACACAAACATTGAGGGGACAAAAGATATGAGCTAAGACCTAAAAAAATCCCATAAAACTTAGTCGTAATCTAAAGGTTCTGTATGCGGGTTCTCTAGACACTTTTTGCTTCCAATAATAATAAGACTACTTATGGAATAAAGGATCTACCCATCTCCACCTCTCTCTTTGGAATGGCCCAAAGCTCAAGCTGATATGCCTCCATGGTCTATACGTATTACCGTTAAGGAAAGGTTTGTTATTATGAGTGCAAAAGTTTCCATGCATCACCAATCCTTAACTTTTTAGCTACCATTCTTTTTAATTACTCTCAGATTTGTCAGATCTTGACATTGACAGGAGGAAACAGAAACAACTAAATTGGTATATATAAATTCTATACCACATATCGAAAGATGGACTACAACTCAATTATTCATCAAAATGCTATCAAGCTCCAGGAACCAGCAAAACAACTTCTTTTTACGAGTATGGTTAGATTTCAGCTACATATTTGTTAAATTTCCCCCATACGAAAAGAATAAGATGGAAAGAGAAGGGGCAGCTATTAGAAATACAGGAAAAGCACAAGCAAATAAAGAAATCCAAAAGTGGCCTCTGATAGTCTCACCAGTTAAGGATTAAAAATATAAAATCGAATGTGGAAAATTTAGAGAATAGGGAACTTACATGCCTTTTCAAAAGAATCGGCAATACACGATTTTGGTAACATCTTTCACTACATTTCCTTGGAACACGCATGGTGTATGGAGTCCAACTCTTCCCTCGCCTTGTAGGCAGCTGCTTTATGATTTTAACATCTTTTGACAAAAATGATATGAACCAATCAACATCAAAGATCTCTGAGAAGTTACTGCACATGAAAAAGTAGAAATTGTCACATAAAATATTGACAACTCAATTCATGCAGAATTTACATACTTAATATAGATGGCTAAACGATATTAACAATTCGAATGGCAAATATCATTCACCTGGCATCCTTCCAAAAGGATTTTTGGTCCAGCTTTGGAACAACAAGAGTAGCATTCAAAATTCGGGCAGCAACAACAGCATCTATAATCTGCCACATGCATTACTAGTCAATAGGGCAATAAAAAAAATGATCCTATCCTTGTGTTCATGCGACATCAACAGTAAGTTAGAAACAGAAAGCTCAAACTTGGGTTCTAAAGACCAATAGCTTTAAGCATGCTGTAGATCATTAAAGTTTCCATCGGCTCGAGTCAGCAGAAAGCAATGCCCATCACATTATTTTCTGTTTAAACTGGATGTGTTGCCTATATTCACTTGCAATTACAAATAAACTAATACATAACTTCGCACTGACCAATCAAGAAAATAATCCACAGCAAGCATTCTTGAGTTTCACCATTGCCAGCTATATGATACTTAGCAAGAGAAACATGAATGTTACTTGCAGGCTTGCAGCTTCTCATACTAATATGATATCAAACACAAAATCAAGACTGCAAATGCTATAAAACATCATTCGAGCAGATAAAATAACTGTACTGAGAAGCAGCTATCAAAGTTACCCCAGTTCTTTGTTGGTTCAAGCCGCCGCTGGTGGCAATAGCCAGATATCGAGTGGGATGTGAAACAGCTTCAGCTTCTGCAATACAATTAATGCATTGTCAACTTCATAATTGTCCAAAGCAGAATAAAAAACCTAAATCATCTCAATCCTTTCGTCATTATCACTAGACTAGATTTGACGTTTCCCAAATCCATTTTCATGGAACATAAAGTTTCAGCATAAAAGTGTATAATTAATCAGTCAAAATTGGCCAAAAAAATGATTATACACACTCGCAAATTTGGCGCTTGCATTACTGCATCCAAAAAAGAATTGAGCATTTCTCGAACTCCATATATCACGATCTAATTTTCCTCCGCTACTCTGATTCTCGTAAACAAAATCAGAAATTAATCAACGGTTATAAAACCTAAAACAAAAGGCATAATCACTTATATTATAAATAGTAATACAAGCAAAAAGAATGAACCCTAACTGGAACATGGAAAATTGAATCTCCATTGGTAACAAGATCCTCAACGACTGCGTTAAACTACATAAGGGAGAAAAGATTAAGTTATAAGTAAACAAAAATCACATCGTGACCTGGAACCATGGAGAAAGAGAGATTTAGAGAGAGACAGAGACGAGGAAATACCGAGGTCTGCTGGTGGCGAAGGTGAAACTGTTGCGATTCGTTAGGAGAAGGAGCAAGAAAGGAAAGGATAGCAAAAAGGACTAGAAGAGCACCGGAAACGGCGGACACCACCTTAACCAGAGACCGGATACGGTTGTAGTAAAGGTTCCGGCGCCGTAGCAAGGCCATCGAACCGGCAATGCTGACGCCGCTTTCCACTCTCTTCCAAGCCAAAAAAAAAAAAAAGAAACTAGAAGTAAAGAGAGAGTGAGAAGAGATTGATCTCTCCCTGTAACAACTCCACCATTGTATTATTTAACTTTTCAGAGGCTATGCCATCGGCCAATAACGACAAGAAGATAATAAAAAAAAAAAGAGAGAGAGAGAGAGAGAGAGAGATTATATTAGAAATTAACAAAAACAAGAACGAACAAAAACCAACCCGAGACGAAACGAATAACGGGTGGGGTGAGTGCGCTGGTTGTCC
>JBBYHM010169546.1:0-35013 GCA_038381775.1 Adansonia rubrostipa
ACCATTTCCAAGTTAAAATAGTATGTGAAATGTCATTTGACAATCATGGTTTACCCTAGTCAAACCTTTCTATAAACGTCCTATTTTGTTCGAGCCATCATCCAAGGGATCAAAGGCTATTATCTTCGGCATCATTGAGGTCATGCAGATGAGCACGGTTAATTTCCCATCATCGATACATTGTTTTTTGTATTGATACCACGAGCCAAAAAAATACCTTTGGTATCGATATAGGCCTGTTACTATCAATAACAGAAGTCCAAAATGCTTTTAGTGTCAATACTAAGTCTCCTAGTATTGACACCACAATGGCAAAAATACCTAGTTCCTGCTGTTTCACTCCTTTACACCATCGATCTAAAATCTAATTTAAACATGTTTTTTGCATAAAAAATCATTAAAATCCATACCAGGCTTTACCATTGGACTTATGATTGGGTTTTAACAAATTTTAAGGCCTAGATTGGTTTGCAAATATGACACTTTCATGGATTAAATGGATTGTTAGAGGGTATGGTTGGCTTCTCCCTAGTGGCATGCTGCTCTAGCCCCCTCTAGTCTACCACCTTACGGCTAGCAACCAATGGAATTCTAGCCAACTGTGAATACTATTCAGGGTTGCCATGTAGTACCTTGAGAAGACCCCATAATGCCATCATCTTTGGCTTATAAACCTTGCTAAGCATGTGACTATATAACCTAATTTTGGCTCAACTAAAAAGAAGACTACACTGTTACACTGAAACAAAAAGAAAAACTCCATTCCTATAGCTAACCACCACTAAATCCTTTCTATTCCATTCATCCTTCCTTTTAAAACTCTCTTCCATCAACACCATAACTAAAAAACTCTTTTTTTTCATTATTTTCTAGCTAATCAACATCAAAAAGAGGGAAGAAAGTGAGTCCAAAGTTGTTGCTCAAAGGGAAAGGCTAAAACTTAAAGCTTTTGGTATATTTTGTCTCCTTGCTCTATTTATTTTCTTGTTTTTAGCATTTGCATCATCCTAGTGACCCCTTTCATGTTATCATGATGATTCTAAGATTTTCAAGCATTATTATGGCCTTGGTTGTGGTAATCTTAGGTTTTGATAATATTTTTGATGCCTTGATGCTGTTTGGGTGGCCAAACATGTCATCTTCCATTTTGCCATAAAAATCGCTCCTTATTCATGTATTTCTTGTTATGTTTCATCCACATGCACATGTTCAACTTATGTTTGAATGTTTATCCTAACATGTCTTAAGCATATTCATACATTGTCTTGCATTTTGGTAGGTTTCATGGAATAAAATGTTATTTTGAAAATCTTAGTGTGCTTTTCCTTGTTCAAACATGGTCATATAATTTCTCATAGCGTGATTCTTGATGTCATTCATGTAGCTAATATATCCATAAATCATTCCTACTCTTTTCTTTGCACTTTTGCCTTTTTTTTCTTGCTAAAATGTCATCTTTTGTGCTATCTAAGTTCATCTCCATGTATGTCATATTTAGTTTTTAAAATGTTCATCAAAATGCTTGCTTGTTTACTGTAAAAATCTGATTTCCAAAAAACCCAAGTTAACTCTATGCTATCTCCAATTAATGAAGACTAACCTAGATTTAAGGTTTTCACTAAATTGGTCTTCCAATCTTGCGGATAAGTCAAGTTTTTTATGTCTCAATTCATGGTTAGGTGAGCTCAAAAATGCTATTTTTCAAAAGAAAAAAAGCTCTTTTATTTGTTAAAAATGTTAGGCCTTGATCTTAAGTTTAACACCTTTGTTTGTAGTATGGTCAAAGAGTTGTTTCATCGTCCAAAATACTTTAGGATTATGGAATAAAGTTACGATGCCCATGTCACCCTTTTTCTCTATGTCAAGGATGTTTGGATGTCCATGGCTTGAGTTTAACCCCAAAAAACCCCAACAAACGAATAACGCCTTATTTTGCCTTAGTAGTGTTATAGTCATGTCTTGAAAAATTATTTTTGAACTGTAAACAATTTTTCTAGAATTTTATGGTATTTTCCTTTAAAAGGCATTGAATTATCTTTCTCAATGGTGTCTCGCTTGCTTTTAGATCATTCCGGATGAGAGAGTTACGATTTTTCAAACTGATGTTGTTGGGAACAATTGGAATCAATGGTTTGCATTATGTTTGAGTCATTTTAGCCCATTAAATAATTTTTACAAAATTTTAAAATATTTTTCTTGAAAACTACATGAAATTCCCTTTTTGAAAAGGTATCATTTTTTATTTAATGATTTTGAATGAGTCTGAAGTGATTTTCTAAAGTCCTTCACACCATTTCCCTTGCACATGCTATTAATTTTAAAACAATGTCAACTTGAAAAATTTATTCCACCTAGAAAGCGATTTTATAGGATTTATGAATATTTTTATATTAATCATTGTTAAGTCACCTTTCCAAAATACTTTTTTTTACCTCTTAAAGCCTTCAAATGAGTTTGAAATAAATTCGAAAAGGGGAACAACATGATGCTATCCCCTATTTTGGACACTTATCAAAGTTAAACAATTTTTTTGAAATCATCGTCTAAGGCATTCGAATGCCTTTAAGTGAGTTCAATCACCTTATGGAGTCTAGGGATATATGTCAATCTCTTGTTAACCTTAGATCAAGGCCAAAAGAATAATTTTATTGAAAACACTATTTTTTGAAATTCACAAAAGCTTTCATTTTCAAGCATATTCCAACCCCACTTTCCAAGGGGATACCTTAATCCAACCTTTTTCAAAATTCCTATCTTTGGGGGAACTCTAACCTCTCATTTTTTTAAAAATTTTTTATCTTTGGGAGCACTCCAGTCTCTATTTTTTGAGGGGATACTACAACCCCGCCTTTCAAACTTTATTCAGAATCTAAATTTTTCTCTCTCCCAACCATCCCTGGACTTTTTAATCCAAACCCTTTTTTACACTTTCAGTGACCATTGAGTTTAAACATGTCTCAAGATTTTCACTCTAGTTATTATAATCAAAGATAATTACAAGATACATTCTGATCATCCCTTCCTTCCCTTTTTCCTTGCCTTATGTGTTTATTTTTATATGATATTCATTCTTTTGTTTTTCATTTTACTAACATGTTTCCTTTTATAGTGTCCATTTTGCATTCATGTTTTCAAAAATATTTTCAAAAGAAATTACAAGGCATTGTTTCATGTCGGTATCTCTTTAATGCCTAACACGGAATATTCGATTTCCAAGATTAAATTTGGAGATTATTTTAGTTCAAAATTTCATTATTTCCCACCTTAATGTGGTGTATATGAGATGCAAACTCTCTTTGAAATTAAGGTTTATGGTTTTATACAAAACTCATGCATTATAAGGGGATTATGTCAAAATAATGACAAGTCAAAACCAAAAGAACTGTAACCAAGTAAGATATAGCTAGATGGTACCAATTTTGGGAGTTATAGGGTGCTAATCCTTCCCCACACGTAACCAACTCCCAGACCCAATCAACAAATCTTAAGATCATGTAGACCTTAAAATTGATATTTTGAGTTTCATAACGAGGAATATCATTTTCAATAGGCATCTGATCCTGCCTAGCCCTAAATGACCAATGGTGACTTTAGGTTTTTGGTTACTTCAATGTGGTCATTTTAGACCAATTGGATGAGTAATTCATCCAACGATCCTTCCCTCAATAGGACCATATCATGCCAAGTCCAAATCTTGATCAAAGGGATAACTCAAAGGCTAATTCCCATTTTAAGTTATGTATCACTGCTCGATAGGGTGTAATGCTAGTTAAGGACATGTCGTGATAGCTTGGCAACTCCTCTAGGGGTAAATTATAGGATTAGGCCTACAGCTAGCCGTGTCCTACTTGGTTCTTGGTTCTTAGTTCCCTCAATTTTGATCATGGTTTACAGATAATTGCTTTTATCTTTGTTCACTAATGTTTTTTTCGTGATTTTTTGGCTTATTTGTCAGGTATGATCTTGTTCTCGAATAAGTTTTGATTTCATAAATATGGTAACAAAGGGTAAATGAAACGTTTGATCGTTTCTTCGACGAACATCGTGCATTTGTATTTTAACATTCAATTTTCGCTAAACTTCATGGTGAGAGTAGGACCCTAATTATTAAGATGAATTATGTTATTCACCTTTGTGAGTGCCCCTTTGCATAGGCATAACAATACCTTTTGGGGTGTAAATTACCTATGTCTTTCATGAGTATCCCTTCGTATTTGCATATGGAAATACATCTATCGGTTCAAACTTTTTCCACCAAGCTTGCGATGGGCCTCTGATTGGGGTGCCTCAACTATCCTTAGTAGATGGAAGAGCAATTCAAATATCGATTTAGATGTTAACTTAAACCCACATAGTGAGCCTTACAAGCCTAACCATTTCAAAGTTTACTAGAATGCTATTAGAATAAACTAGAGAATAAGAACACTTGGGGAAACATTTCTTACCTTTATTCTTATGTATCGTAGGCATGTAGGTATTGATGAACAAAGATTTTTGCCCATACTTACTGTTTCATGCTTTAAGAGACATCTCATTTACTTTATCAGGGCATGCTGTTATGATATCCGATTGATGGCTAACTCTCGTCAATAAATAGGTGATAACAAGCAAACATCACCATCTATTCTATACCATAAAAAAAGGGTTATTCAAACCAAATAAGTCATTATGCTATCCAAATAATGGCTTAAGGTATATTCGCACCAATGGTGTTGAACAAACGTCACTTTATAGTCGGTTATTTTTACCCGCTGAGGTACCATATCACTTCTACAAAGGCAATTTTTTTATTCGTACACCATTATGTTGTTTGTGTGCACATCAGGTCTGCTTGTAGGTTCCATGATGCCTATTGTATGAGGAATTTTTATGATTTATTTTTGTATCCATTTTTTATTTCTTGTTTGTATTACTTTGTATAGTCACTAACTTATTTCATTGTTGGTTGTGATTGATGCGTACATCATAACATCATAATCATCATGGGGTGATTGGCCATATGTTTAATTTTTGGCAAGGGGTGTCTATCATGGGGCAATAGTCTATTTCTAACCTAAAGCCTTTTGAAAAATTTTGAGCATGATCGAAGCGCCTAGAACGTGAAGATAGGGATGTTCTTAAACTTGAATATGTCTTGATAATACATGAAAGGGTCAAAATGGGGTACCACTAGAATGATTGGCAAAATCTAAAGCATATATGGGCTGATAGAACAATACTAAGATAGAATCCTTCACAAAGAGGTACAAAGAAATAGCCTTCTTACTCTAGGTCTATTTGGATGTTGGCTTATTGTGAGCACCATCTTAATTCTAAAGTTTGCCATATTGATGTTTTGCCATCAATCAAGATATACAGCATTGGTCTCCACAATTGACCATATATAGCATTGGTCAATATAAAAACGGCCAAGTCCAATAGAGTATATTATGAATTGACACAACCTCAAACTTTCAAGAAAAGGTTAGCATAAATCCTCGAAGCCATAAAGTCATAGATCGAGGGCCACATCAAGAAAAAAAAGGAATAGTGAGTGTATCCCTTGGGCTTTCTGAAAGAAGCTATGGTGAACGCTTAAGATACAAAGAAAATTCAAGATATCTATGCTGTGGTAATATACGAATTAGCCATATTCTCAAAGACTCTAAGTTATGTAAAGGTAGCAATGGCAAACTTCTTTTCCTGATTGTGTTGCAATATCAATCTCACACCTATTGTTGTTGCTAAGATATTTAAGCCTTTAATTTTTGTAAAAAAAGGATGAGTCAGTTTATCGGGTATGCCCCACTTTTTCACCTTTGATTTGTTAGGCACCTTTACCTCAAAGAGAATGAAATGTTGCATAATTTTTTGTCTAACTTGAGCCCTATCTCGAAGGTCCTTGAAAAGGAATGGCTCCAAGATAAGTCTGAGGAGCAATAGGTCTAGAAAATTCAAAATCTCGATAAGGAAAAGGTGGCGTGGAAAGCCTTTTAGTTTTCAACCTAGACAATAATTTACTGATATGGAGATTACAGTTGTGTGTTGCTTATGGGGTTATAGGCAAGCATTAGCTATGCATCCATCCTAGTCCTATGATAATTTTAGTGTCAGTAATTAAACGCTTTCATTCAAAACCTTGAGCATTGGGACTTTAATTACGGTGATCCTAACTACAAGCTGAAAGTTCAGCTAGCCTTTCATGCTTGAAGGCAAATCTGCTGTATGAAAAGGTATTAGAGAGGAAGTAGTATGACTCTGAGATATGATGAGTGGAGAATATATTGGAATAATGACACCTTAAACCTATCTAATGTTGGAATGGCACAAGTACCAATTGCAAAATTTCCCATTAAGCTCAAGTGTGAATTTGAACAAGAAAAGACAACCTTCACCAAGGAAATCACCCACATAAAGGAAGAAAAGAGTCAACTAGAAATGGACATCTATCTTCAGGATGGTGAGATAAAATAGGTTATTAAGTAGAAAAATTACTTTAAAGAGGATCTCGAGGGTTTGACAAAAGCCTATATTGCACTCAGTAAAGCAAGCAAGTCTTGACACCTTAGTAAGTCATTAGTAAAGTAGGAGGTAAATTTGCTAACTTTAGAAAAAAGCCAAATCAATAAAAAGAAAAGGCTAAGGTCAATAGGGAGAAGCTTTTTAGCATGCCCTTGCATCGACCTACCGAAGAAAGAATGGACAACTAGAACCTTGAGTCTGAGATTTGAAGGCAGACCAGATCGAGAATAAAGTTTTAACACTCATAATACAAGACTTAGAGTAATCCCTACAAACTCATCAGAACCACATTCAAGAGCTATTGAGAACCTTAGAGCAATGCGAACAAGAATAATAGCTGGTGGTGGATCAAGCACATCAAAATTATCAGGACTATTATAGCTATCTCACTAAGCAAATTCAAGTAGCTTAGTTAGAGGATGATGATACGATTAAGTGGTCAGATCTTTGTTAAGAGACACCGTTCCCAATAAAAACCACGAGCATGAGCTATTGTACTTCTTGGAACATGTGATCAAACAATGTAATCATGTCAGGCACTTTCGAATGTAATCATGTGTGACCATATGTAATCAAACTATTTTGTTGCTTTATGAAATACACTATTGGTGCAATTGTCCCATAATCTAATTGTCCCTTTTTATATTTACATAACTAACGTAATTTTTTTATTGCTTTATTCGCTCATGTGAATGGTTATTTATTATCATGATTGCACACTCACTCTCGTCTCATCAAGCATATTCATGGCACATTATAAAAGTTTAATCTAGCAGTAATCTAAAGTGCAAGGTGCTTTGAATCATCAATATAACACTTGTAATCACTAAAAAGCCATGGAGTATTGAATGATAGAACTCATGTATAGGAAGTCCCAAGAACAATCACTCTGTAATAATGAGGAACTCCAAGCTCATATTGCAAAATTAACTAAGCTATTATCCAAGACCCTAAATGAGAAAGGGCAAACAAGCACCACGGATGAGGGAAAAGAATTAATTAATCCCAAAAGTAATTGAATGGTGGTATTAAAGCCACTAACACTTATAAAGGGGCATCGCATGAACAATATCCTCTAGCAGTGCTAATCCCACTAGCTCAGCCATTTATTTACATTAACTTAGTAACAGCATCCCATCTATCTCAAGGATTTCAAGGTCTGGGCTCTTCATTGGCAAGACTTATAGGCCCAGATTTTGATGACTAAGAGGAGTAAGAAAAAATAAAAAGGTTTTTGGAAAATGTTAAAGATTTAAAGAAGTATCAGTTACTAGAAAAGCACTTTCCGGCCATTGAAGGTAGCAATAAATTTAGGACCATAGATGGTAAATCTTTGGGGTTAGTTTTCAATCTTGTCATCCTATCTAAACTTAAGGTGCTTGATTTTGAAAAGTACAATAGGATTACAGACCCAACTACCCACCTTCACATGTATTGCCATAAGATGGTTGGATATGAAAAGATTTTAATTCACTATTTTTAGGATAGCTTAACTAGGCCAGCTATGCGTTGGGATATAAGGCTTAATCCAGTACTAATTCAGACATGGGTAGATTTAGCCCATGCTTTCCTTGATCAATATAAGCACATATCTAATTGGGCCCTGGATTGTCTTTCCCTCATGAATATGGAAAATAAAGCTTCTGAGAGTTTTTATACAATATGCTTAAAGGTGGAGAAAAGAAGATGCTTAAGTTCACTCTCTTTTGACTGATAATAATGACAAAACTAGTTAGTAACGCCATGAAGAACTTTGTAACATGGTTATATCAGGTGAAATGATCTACAATGCCATAAAAATGGAAAAATATCTAGAGGAAAATCACCTAATTTAACCAAAAAGTCAATAACCAAGGGTAAAGAGAAGAAATTAAACTCTGTTAGTGAAAGTCTTGCTTTGTTCACTCAGAATTCGCATCTAGCGATGGGTATGCACTTCTCAGAGATGTTATATTCAGGCTTTAACCCTTACTTACCAATGCTACAACTAGTCTATTGTGTTAGGTTTACCTTAATTTTGTGTTAAATCTCGCTTAAGACACTTGTCACCATGTGCCCAACCTTTAAAACTTCGGACGATCCGAAGGGCATGGCACACTCGACTTAAAAATAAATGATGGTTGGTTTTGTTTGAGCCTTTGAGCTATCCCTTGATTAGGTTTTGGATTAGGCATGATAATATGAAGGGGTAGGGACTATCGGATGAGTCGTTCATCCAACTGGACTTGGGTGGCCACCATGGAATAGCCATAAACTTGGAGTTGCCATCGATCATTTTATGCTAGGCAAGATTGGACACCTATTGAAAATAGTGTCTCGAGTAACGAAACTCAAAACACTAATTTCAAGGTCTACAAAGTCCAAAGATTCACTGGTTAGGCTTGGGACTTGGTTACATGCAAGGAAGGGCTAGCATCCCCACGACGCCCAAAATAGATACCTATTAACTATATCTCATTTTGGTCTCAGTTAAATTGGTTCCATTTGGTCTTTATTTAGATTAATCCTCTTTAATGCATGAAGTTTTCGAAAATGTGAATCCAGAGTTTTTTATCAAGAAATATTAGATCACCTATGCACCTCGGAGATGTAAGGAACATAAGAATTTTTTATGAAAATGATGTCCGAATTAGATTTTAAAAAAATGAATGTTTCGTATTAGGCACTAGAGAGATACCAACACGAAACATCGCCTTGTAAATTTCATTACAAAATGAATTTTAAAATGAATGCACAATAACACGACAAAGGAAAAAAGTTAGTGAGGCAAAAAATAAGAAATACAATAATATTATAAATAAGCAATCATAAACAAAAGAACATAAAAAAAGAGGGGCGATCAAAATGTATCGCATAATTGCCTATGATTATTAAAGAATAATCGGAATGATAATTTTAGAGACTGATCTAGATTCAGTGGTAATTTGAAGAACAAAGATGAATTTTATTAAAACAGTTTGAGGCATTTGGAAGAGAGAAAATTTTTAATTTTTGAGGTAAAAATGGGTTGGAGTATCCCCTAAAATAGAGTTATGAAAATAGTTAAGATTAAAGTAAAAATTTGAATTTTTAATAAAAAACAGGGTTGGATATTCCCAAAGATAGGAAAACATTTAGAAAGAAAGAGAAAATTTAAAATTTTTTATTAAAAATGGGGTTAGAGTATCCCGAAGTTAGGAAAACATTTATGACTAAGGAGAAGATTTAGTTTTTTAATTAAAAAAGAGGTTAGAGTATCCCCTTTAGAATAATGGAGTTGGAGTATCTCCACTAGCAAAAATTTTAATATGAAATATCATTTTTCATATTATAATCTTGATTTGAGTCAAAAGGGATTAGTGTTGTGAGGGAGACTAAACAGGTGCATTTTGAGATATCCGAATGTCTCGATGAAAGGGGATTCAAAAAATAGGTTGAAAGTAGGGGACAACATCATGTCATCTCCATTCTGGATTTTGTTTGGGTGCATCCAAAAACTTTATAGGGTAAATAAGGTACCGTTGGAAAGTTAACTCGACAAGGTTTAAATAAAAATATTCCAAAAATTCTAGAAAATCATTTTCTAGGTGGAATTAAATTTTGAAATTAGGTTCATCTCAGCATTGGCAGCATGTACAATTAAAAAGGCATGATGGATTTTGAAAAATCATTCTAAGCTTATCCAGGATCGTTAGATCATAGATAATACCTTTTTGGAAAGGGAATTTTGTGAACTTTTGGTAAAAATATTTAGAAATTTTTTAAAAGTCAATGGTGGGCCGTAATGGCCCCAAACAGAATGTTACATTCTGGTTTTAAGGGTTTCGAACAACAAAAGTTTGAAAAATCATAACTCCCTCGTCCAGGATGATCTGAGGGCAAATAAGCAACCATTAGAAAGATAATTCAATGCCCTTTAATGGAAAATAATTAGAAAAATCAAAGGAAATATTTTTTGGTTCAAATATGATTTTTCAAGTTTAGACTAAAGTGCTGCTAGAGCAAAAATAAAGGGATTATTTGATATTCTGATTTTTTTGAAGATAGGCTCGAGTTTAGGACGTCCGAACGTCCGTGATAGAAAGTAACACGGCCTCACTAGTTCATTCCACAATCTTAGAGTAGTCTGCGACATTGGAACAACCCATTGACCATGTCACAAAAAGGAACACAAGACTCAAGATCAAGGATTAATACTAAAAAGGATTTCTTTTTTTTTTTGAAAAATAAACTTATTTCACCATAAATCCAGAGCTGAAATGTAGATTTGCCGCTAAGATTGGGAGACCAATTTGATGAAAATATTAAGTCCATGCTACTCTTTATTTATTGAAGGTAGCATGAACTTAACTTGGGGATGTTTTTAAAAATCAGTTTGTAAGAAACTAGCAAGCATTTTAATGGAGATATCATGAACAAAATACAACACATACAAAGATAATAATGGATTAAAAATGCAAACATGCAAGGATGATATTTTGACATGAAAATGTGTGACACAAATGCAAGAAGATGACAAATGCATCACATACTAAGATAATAATGGATTAAAGATGTAAACATGCAAATATGATATTTTGATATGAAAATGAAGACAATATGAACTTGTTTGAACAAGGGGATGGATGCTGGAGTAGTCAAGACAGGATTTTTATTTCATGAAACTCCTTAAAACACAAGAAAATGTTTGAATATACCTAAGACATGTCAAGGTGACCATTTAAATATGTAATGGATATGTGAATATGGAAGAAACATGGCAAAAGATGCATGAATTGAGAATGTGTAAGGATGAAAATGAAGCATGGTGGGTTTATATATCTAACAATATCAAGGTGTCAAGAGGGTTATCAAAATCCTAGGACTACCACAACCAAGGTAACAAAGATGCATGGAGTATTAGGATGGTCATGGCAGCATGAAGGGTTTACTAAAATGAAATGGATGATCAAAACAGAAAATACATGGGACAAGGTAAAAAATATACTAGCAAAGGCTTGGAGTTTCTTCCTTCTTTAAAGCAGTAACTTTAGGCTCAGTTTCTTTCCTCTTTTTGCTATTATTTAGCAAAAAAAAGAAGCTTTCTGGTAATGTGGTTGTCGATGGGGTGTTTTAAGGATGAAAATATGTGAAAGGTTAAGTTTTTGAAGGTGTTCTGGTGGTGGTTTTAGGGAGCTACGGGAATGGAGGTTGGCTGAGGGTGAAAGGCAATGGAATAGTGTTTTAGGTGAACTTTTGAAGCTAAAGTTACTGGAGGATTTGTGAGGATGGGTGAAGAGTTTTGTGAGATTGTTGGAGGGTTTTTTGATAGTTGAAAGGTTTTTTTTTTTTTTCTGAGATAGCTAGTAGTGTTTTTCAATGCTCAGCCCTTGCTTTTAGAAGACAATGCAAATGGCACTTTTGATTTTTTCCTTCTGCACTAGGGGATATCTCTAGCTGCCATGTTGAGTTGACTCTCTTCTTATTGGTTCTGCCATGCTGAGCAAGAAGGTAGAAAGGTTATAACAGTATGCAATTGGAGATATGCCTACCATACCCTCTTACACCCATATATCTTATGAAAGTGACCTTTGTCATTAATTGTTTGGACTCCAAAAATTAGTTAGAATCCATTAATGAACCCATAGTTGAGGTTTGCAATGTTTTATGATAGTTCCTTGGTGCAAAAACATGTTTAAATTGGCTTTTCAAAGGCTGAAAACTGGCTCGAACTAGGCAAAAATGCCTTGGTGTATCAATACAAAACATGTTGTATTGATACACAAGGTACTTTTCACTTTAGAGTATTGATACAATGAGTTGTGTATCGATACTAATAGCAAAAAATGTTTTTAGTCTCAAGATTTAGAGGCCAGTATTGATACTCTATGGATTTGTATCGATACTCATGCTTGTGTATCGATACATTTTGCCAAAAATCATAACTTTAGCTACTGCAAAGGTTTGTATCGATACAAACATGCCAGGCATCGATACCACACCTAGGGTATCGATACCACACCTAGGGTATCGATACCAAACCCTCTTGTATCGGTACTACATATGCAAATTCAAGTTTTTCCAACCGTAAAGGCTTCGTATAGTTGCACCCCAATATAACTTGTATGTACCTGTGGGTTACCGATTTACTTCAACTTGGTCACAAACAATGGGAAATTGATTTGTATATTCATTTGAATAACCTTGGTGACACCATGAAAAGTGGCCTTTGATACCTCATTTTTATACTTTCTTTAATACGACTCATAGGCATTTCAAACCTTTCCCAAAAAATTTTTTTGCCTGATGCCATGTCACCTAATAGTGCTTGGTGACACGGTGCCTGGCAGTAATCCTTCAGCTTTTATTTTTATTTTTTTTAATTTTATCATCTTTTACCTAACTCCTAAGATGCCAAAAATTGGTTCGGACAAAATAAGGTATCTATAACATAATTCAAAATGCAACAACCTCATAACCCAAACAATGTAAGAGCTATTAATAATCACCAAGCGCCCTAAAAAAAAACATTTTTTTCCACTCCCACACTCCTACAAAGAAGTCTATTCTTGACTACTAGCAGGTTAGCTAGTGGCCCTGGTATTTATAAACCCAAGATCACCTCTATATCCCAAATGGTATGATAAGAACGCCTATTGAGAGTAGCATACCAGAGCACAAGGCCACTATATTAAGAATTGTACCTCATTCAAGAGAAAAATGTAAAGTTTGCTAGAAAAAGATGTGATCAAGGTTGTACAAGAGCCTAGACCTTATGTTAGAGTCAATCCACTTCCTAACCATGTGGAGCCAAGAGTGAATCCGATGATCAATAAGAAATGTTACTAGGTTAAAAAAGCATTAGAGAAGTTAAGACACAAATGAGCAAGGTATGGCAAGCTTTTGTAAAGGCTAAATACTGTCAGATGTTGAGGACCAAAATAAAGAAACATTGGACCCTTTTACTGCCACTACTATCGAAAGCATATTCTACAACATTGCCCACTTTTCTTAAGGATGGTCTAAGGGATGATGGATCTATTCGAAATCAAGTTTTGTGAAGAACGAGATAAAGACATAAGCCTATCTATCAATGCCACAGATGAGGATAAACTTGCATCCGACTGGATTTCAATTTGTCTTTCTCTAATTAGCATGGATAAGAGAGCTGATCAAAGCCTCAAGTAGTACATTCAAAGGTGGATGGAATAGGCTACCTAAATTCATCCCTTGTTGATAGAGAAAGAGTTGACTATTAGATTTGTTGGCACATTACAAGCACCTTATTATAAGAAGATAGCAAAGAGCATCTCAAAAAACTTTATAGATATAGTCATATTGTGTAGAATGATCGATGAGGTAATGAAAAATGGCTTGACTAGAAAAGATACTTCTAATGGCAAGGAAAAACAATGGCCAGAACCTAGTATTAGAACTAGCTCATTCTAGCTCACTGAAATATATAATAGGTATTGAAGATAATTATGAGATCATAAAGAGCATAGAAGAAGTCAGGACACCAATGAACCTGATTTGGGAAATCTTGGTACAAGCTAAATTGATAAATAGTGTCAAAAGGATAAAAAAAGGGTCTTGTAACTTCTATGACTTCCATACCGTCTATGGCCACACTCTTCAAATATGTAAAAAGTTTATGCTGTGGTCCAAAAAATGATGAATAAAGGTAGAATTAACTTTTATGATAAAAAGCAAACCTCTCTCACTAATTCAACAAATATGATACCATCTATTAACACCATAAAAAGGGATGAGAAAAATCTTCTTTATAAGGTTGGAAGGCCATTGGTCTTCTTTTACAACTACCCAAGTATCAAAGCTACCCTTGTTTAGCCTACACCAAAGATGATCATTTAACTTCCATCCTCTTTCCCTATAAAGACAACAAGGCATTCCTTGGAAGTACGAAAGGAAAACTTTAATCATTGAGGAATCTAGCAAGCAAATAGCTAATGTTGACCTTTCAAGGGTAAGTCACCTAACTCAAAACGATAGATGTTATGCCTTAGTTGCATTAAGAAGTGAAGCTTAGCAAAAGAACACTCCCATCCCTCAGCACTTGCAACCAAAAAAATTAGATTTGATAGTTGTCAAGGAGCCAGTAAGTAAGAAGAAAGCTACAAAATTCCTTAAGTTCATTAAGCACAGTAAATACAACATCATTGATTAGTTAAACAAGTAACCTTCCAAGATATCTATGCAATCATTATTGTTGAACAGTAAAGTTCATTAGAATGCTCTCCTCAAGGTTTTGAATGAGGCATATGTCCCTTCTGAGATCTCGATAGGCCAGTTGGATCGCTTAGTAAGCAAGATCATCATTGACAACTATATATATCTTTTAGTGATGATGAAATCTCTCATAGAGGAAAGGGAATCTACAAAAACCATTCACATCATCGTATACTACAAAGGCAACACATTGCCCAAGGTATTTAGTGATAGTGGGTCAACTTTGAATGTAATGCTTATATCATGCTTGAATAAGCTTTCTATTAACGCGTCTTGTATTAAGAATAGTTACACAGTTGTGCGAGCATACAATAGGACTTATAGAAACATCGAAGGAAAAATCACTATTCCACTCTAGATCGGCCCATACACTTATTAAGTAGACTTCCATATGATGGACATTGCTTCATCGTATAACTGCCTCTTGGAGCCTTGGATTCACTTTGTGAGGCAATACCATCATCATTGCATCAAAAGGTAAAGTTCATTATTGAGCATAAAGTTGACAATATTGGAACAAAGGAAAAAATTATTACTACTACATCTACTAATGTCCTATATATTAGGCCCAATAAGGATGTCTCAAAATCTTTATTTCAATCCTTTAAGTTTGTCAATGCCACTTATGTCAAGGAGGGTTTGCCAATGGTTGAGCCTCATCTATTGATAAACACTTAAATAGGTCTGAAGTTAACCATCAACAAGGGTGCTTGAGTTAGAAAAGGGACTAAAAAAAAATCCAAGGAATTGCCAGAGCTTTAAAAGTTGTCAATTAGATTAACAAAAGAGGTTTCAAGCTTAATGCACAAAAAAAGAGAAGGCAAGTTCAGAAAGACTATGAGATAATGATGGCTTGTCTGTTGGATCAAGATGTGGGACATGAGCCAATGATGTTTTTGCTATTTTGGAAAAGTTTTTGTCCAAGAGGACATGTGAACATTAGCTCTAACAATGCTATGCTTATATTAAAAATGGCATTTTAGTGTCTTTCCATCAATGTAATTAACGAGCCAGGGATTTTAGCAACGGACCATGAGGATAGTTTGTTCCTTCAAAGATTTGTTTTGAGTGCTTAAACTAAAACCAAGATTCCTATGCTGTTTAAGTCTGTTTCAAAGTAATGCTATGAACTAAACCTCTGTGTTTTTGCCTAAAAGCATTATAGAATCCTCTGTATAGGCACTTTTGTTTTCTAAAATATTGTCAATGAAAATGATCAAGCATTATGCATTTCATTTCTTGTGTCCATTCTTATTTTTCTTGCCAACTCTTAGATTTTTCTATACAGTTTTTTTGCCTATATTTTTATTTTCCATATTTTTAGAAACCTAAATGAAAGTGACATGAATGTTCGTACTATGATTTTAGGAATCAATTTTGAGTAGCTGATCTATACAGGCTAGGTCAAGCTTGAAAAGGATTCTAAAGAAAGTCCTATACCCCTAAACCAGTTTAGATTAATTAAACAAGAAGAAAAACAAATCTTACCTCATGAAGAACCTATTGAAATTATAAGCCTAAGAATGAAAAAAGATCAGAAAGAAGCTAAGGTCAGAACCTTTATAAACCCATAAACCTAAACTAAATTGATAAACCTTCTCTAAGAATGTTGGGATGTGTTCACTTGGTCCTATGCTCAGAATAGAAACCACTATCATAGTCCATAAACTTCCCTTTAAACTTGAATGCAAGCCCATACAACAAAAGCTTAGGATAATAAAATCGAAGATGCTTTGAAGATCAAAGAGGAAGTGAAAAAGCAATTTAAGGCAGGATTTCTCGAGATAGCCAAGTATATTGAAAGGGTAGCCAATATAGCTTGGTCCGTAAAAAGGATGGCAACTTATGGATTTATGTAGACTATAGGGATCCAAATCGGGCCAACATAAAAGACAACTTTCTTTTGCCCTATATCTATACCCTAGTAAACAACATCGCCAAAAATAAACTATTTTCTTTCATGGATGGATTTTTTGTTATAACCAAATCAAAATGGGACTCGAAGATGAAGAAATCACTTTCATGACCATATGGGGCACTTTTGCTATAAAGTTATGCCCTTCAGACTCAAAAACACTAGGGCAACCTATTAAAAGGCAATGGTAATGTTATTCCATGACATCATGCAAAAAAAAAAATAGAGGTTCATATCAATAATATGATCGCTAAATTGTGGAAGGCGAGTGAACACATTGCCAATCTACGAAAACTCTTCAAATTGCTACACAGATACTAGTTCAAGCTAAATTCTGCTAAACACACCATCAGTGTCACATTTGGTAAGCTATTGGGCTTCATTGTGAGAGAAAAAGGAATAAAAGTCAATCCCGACAAAGTTATGGCCATTTAAAACTTGCAATCACATTGTACCTAGAAAAAGTGAGGAGTTTCTTAAGAAGGTTGAGTTACATAGCCCATTCATATCTTAGCTTATCAACTACTATTATCCAATCTTTTAGCTACTTCAAAAGCAAAATCTTGGAGAATGGAATAAAGAGTGCCAAAAAGCCTTTAACAAGGTTAAACATTATCTCTCAAACCTATCAATACTCATACCATTAGTGCCCAGGTGCATTCTAATCCTGTATCTATCGATTTTTGACAAGTCTATGGGCTGTATGTTGGGTCAACATATGAGTCGAAAAAAAACATGCTATCTACTATCTAAGCAAAAAGCTCATAAAGTGTGAAAACAACTACTCAATAGTTAAAAAACTATTCTAGATCTGGTATAGATTGCTTGGAACCTAAGACAGTACATGCTATACCATACCACATAGCTGTTCGCCAAGCTCGATCCTAACAAATACTTATGCAAGGCCCTTACCTTGTTAGGGAGACTGGCGAGGTAGCAAGTCTTGCTTTTTGAGTATGATATTATCTGCATAAACCAAAAAGCCATTAAAGATAGTGCAATAGCCAAGTAATAGATGACTATCAATCTTTAGACTTTGAATTTCTCAATGAAAACTTGATATGCATATCTGAGGTAAAAAACACTTTCCATTACAACTAATCTTGGAAAATATACTTTGGCAGAGCTTCAAATGAGTTAGGGCATGGAATCAGGGCAATTTTTATCTCACCTAATTGAAATTATTACTTTTCATTATCAGATTTAATTTTGATTGTACCAATAATATAGCTGAGTACAGAGCTTGCATATAAGACTCCAAGCTGCCATTAAAAATTAAAACTCAACAAGTGTTTAGGGATTCAGTCCTGGTAATCTATACCTTCGAGGAGAATAGGAGACCCAAGTTGCAAAGCTAATCCAATTTGAAAAGCTAATATTTGAATTAAAATAAGACTTCGATGAAATCAACTTCCAATATTTACTTATAAAAGAAAATGGCTAATGCTTTAGCAACCTTGGGATCGATGTTCAACGTAAACCAAGATTCAAAGGTAACACATATTCAGATAAGTATCCATGAAACTTTGGCACACTACCATAATGTAGACGAGGAAAATGATGGACTACCATGGTACCATGATATTCTCTAGTACGTTATGGACCAACAATATCCTAAGAATGCTACTAAAACTGATAAGAGAACTATCTGAAGAATGGTGATAAGCTTTTTTCTAGACAGTAAGATTTTAGATAAGAAAGGTTAGGACTAAATATTACTCCAGTTTGTGGATGCTTTTGAAGCCAAGTGAATCTTAGAAGAAGTCTATGAGGGAATTTGTGACATACATGCCAATGGACATCAAATGGCAAAATAAATCATGAGATTGGGTTACTATTGGTTGACTTTTGAGAAGGATTGCATTGATATTCTCAAAAATGACAAAAGTGCTAAATCTACGCGAACAAAATCCATGTCCCACGATCACTACTACATGTCATTATAGTTTCACGTTCTTCCTCTATGTAGGGCATGGATAATCGAACCCATTATCCTTAAAGCCTCTAATGGGCACTATTTTATCCTAGTTGCCATTGATTACTTTACCAAATAGGAAGAAGCAGCTTCATACACCAATGTCACTAGGTCTGTTATTGGAAATTTGTCAAGTGAGACATTATTTGCAGATATGGGCTCTTTGAATAGATCATTATGGATAATGCATGACTTAAAAGATAGAATGATGCAAGCAATTTGCTTTCAGTTTAAAACTCAGCATCATAACTCAGTGTCATACTATCTAAAAATGAACAGGGTTGTCAAAGTAGCCAACAACAATATCAAGAAGATAGTTGAAAAGATGGTTGAAATGTACAAAGACTAGCATGAGAAACTACTTTTCACACTACATGCTTACCATATAGTAGTTTCGACTTCTATGAGTGCTATTCTTTTTCCCTAGTTTATAGCATAAAACTATCCTATCAAGGTTAAGATCCTTTCACTTAGGATTTTGATAGAATCATAACTTAAAGAAGCCAAATGGGTTAGGGATCGATATGTATAGCTCAATCTTATTGAAGAGAAAATAATGAAAGCTATCTATCATAGGGATATGTATCAAAGGCATATAATGAGAGCCCATAACAAAAAGGTCTGTCCTAATCAATTGTAAGAAGGTGACCTAGTGCTTAGATAAATCCTCCTGATCCACAAAGATGCTTGGCAAAAATAGACCTTAAATGGGAAAGGGCTGTACATAGTGAAATACGTATTCTTTGGAAGAGCCATGATCTTAACCGAGATGGATAGCAGCAACTTGCCCAACCTTGTCAACTCTGACTCTATTAAAAAATACTATGCCAGAAAGGAGTTTAGGATGAAAACCCAAAAAATGTGTCCTATAGTTTTTTTTTCTTCTTCTTCTTTTTTAAAAGGTAAAAACCTTTGGATGAAAACCAAAAAGGACATCTAGGTAGAAAAACTCGCTTAAGTTGAAAACTCGAGAGGATAACTTAAATGACTAAAGCTTGTCATTGCCTAAATCTAACCATACCCAGACCATTATAGCCCAAATCTACTCAATAGACCCTTACATAATCAAAACACTGAATCATAGCCTGATCTACCTATTCTACTCTGACTTATCCAACAAAAACGTAATTTTCACCCAAATTTGGAGAAAAAAAGTGCCAACCTAACCCTAGTATAACCATTACATCTTGGTGTAATCTAAAGGATTTCCTTATAGGTCGACTAACATTGAAATGATTGATTGTTTGAAGAAAGGTCTTCAAAAAGTGCTCAATAAAAGATTTATTTCATTAGCATTGGGGCCCTATTGCCCAAAAAAATCATTTTACCTTTTTCGTATCTCTAAATCTTTCATGATCTTGTATTTTGTCATAACTGGTACTTTTTTTCTTTAGAGCATAATACAATTACTTGATTTTTAGTAATACCTGTTGTAACCCTTGCATTCCATGTTGCATCATATTTATCATTTAATTGGTAATGCTTGATAAATGAACAAAACTAATAACAAGATTTCCCAGTATCACTTCAAAAAAGAAGAAAGCTTTGCAAGAACTTTTTTCATGTCTAAATACCAAGAATGAACCTTGGAAACATAATTAGTCTTACCTTTAGATCTTCTTATCTTGAAAACATGTTCAAAACCTTTTCCCTAGCCCAAAGATAAGGGGTAAAAGTCCCCTTTTCACTTGTTATTAAAACACTCAAAATTTAGATTAGTCTGCTAAGACCTCCAAAAGATACCTTTTGAATCAAAATTGATAGGATAAATCCTTAAAACTTGATAGTAAATTCAACTTAACAAAAAAATCCCTAAACATGAGCTAGTTAAGCTCATGATCTTTCTTTCACAATCATGGATCATCTGTACTCTCCAAAAACAACTTAACATCTAAAGCCTCTAGAAATCTAGAATAAGATTAATGACCCTAAGGTAAAAGGTCATCTAATATAACTCATGAAAGAACAAACAATTAAAAAGGCCAAAAATGATTATCGGATTAGGCTTTTAAAATCGTCACTTTTGCTTCACTTAAACATGTATTTGGATATTTATGCACCATCATATAATAATTAATATCTTTCAGGTACAAACTTCTACTCAAAAAAGTCAAACTAGGAAAGAACCTCAGCTACAGATTCTTATTTCTAGAAAGCCCCAAAAAGCTCTAACTAAAATCCTTGACCTCATAAGCTCACAAATTAAAAAGCTAACCAGGAAAGGTACCTAAACTCATACCTTTAGTTCGTTAAGAGTTAGACGTTTATTCCTTTAATCTACAAAGAATTGGAAGCTTATCCCTTTTAGTCCATAAAAGTTAGACACATATTCTTTTAGTCCGTGAAAAGCTAGATACCTATCCCTTTTAGTCCACGAATATCTAGACACCTATTTTTTTGGTCCACAAAAAGCTGGATGCCTATCCTTTTTAGTCCACGATGAGCTAGACACATATTCCTTTGGTCCATAAAGAGTTGGATGCCTATTCTTTGTAGTCCATGATTAGCTGAGCATTTCTTCCTTTAGTCAACAAAGTGCTGAGACTAATCGGGTCTGTACATAAAGAGTTGGGCACTAATAAATTCTATTCATAAAGAGATGAGCACTAATCGAATCTGTCCACAATGAGCTAGACATTAGTAAAGTCTATTTATAAGAAGCTTGGCACCAATAGAGTTTGTTCATAAAAAGTTAAGCACTAATCGAGTCTATTCACAAATAATCGAGCACTAATAGAGTTTACTTATAAAGAGCTAAGCACTAGTAAACCCTAGCTACAAAGAGTTGAGCACCAATAGAGTCTATTTGCAAAGAACTAGACATTAATCAAGTTTGTCCTCAAAGAGCTAGACACTAATCAAGTCTATCTGCAAAAAGCTAGGCACCAATCGAATCTATCCATAAAGAGCTTGGCACTAATAAAGTTTGTTCATAAAGTGCTGAGTACCAATCGAGTCTATACATAAAGAGCTGGGCATCAATAGAGTTTGTCTATAAAGAGCCAATCACCAATCGAGTCTATCCATAAAGAATGGTGCACTTATTGAATATGTTTGCAAAAAGCTAGGCACCAATCGAGTCAGTCCACAAAGAACTAGACATTAATTGAGTCTATCCACAAAGAGCTTAGCACCTATTGAGTCAAAGTCCACATAAGCTTGCACCTATCTAGGGATATCAAACTTTAGGAAAGAACCTAAAAGCTAGTATGAAGGCTAAACCATACAAAATCTATCTAGATTTTAGCAGAATTATCGCTAGTAAATTATGATCATCATGATAAACATTACTTAAATCTAATTTTTGCAAGCATTAAAGAAACATCATCCTACCTTGGATAAATGGTGTCTATTTGTCTTTACCCTATTCTTGATACTTAACAACATCCAAAGAGAGGTAACTGTAGACACTTTATTTTGTCTGGGCCATCATCTAAGGTATCGAAAGCCATTATCAGAGTTATTCAAATGAGCATGAGTGACTTTCCCATTATTCTTGGCTAAAGTAAGGTGTTTAAAGAGTCAAAGGTAAGGAAATTCATGTTTGTGCATGAATGTCTCGATACATGAGTGTGAGGTAATGATACAAAATTATTTCAAAGCTAAATTATGATATTGGGTCCATTTGTATCTATACAAGGGAGTATGTATCAATACATAAGCTGTGGTATCGATATAGGAGCATGTCATATTTATATGAGATTGTTTCAAAGCTAAAATTAAGACTTTGGACCCATTTGTATCGATACAAACTATAGGGTATTGATATTAGAAAACATTTCATGCTTGGTATTGATATATAGTTCTTTGTATTAATAGCATAGCTAAAAGTACCTCTAGTATTGATAAAGGGCCTCTTGGTATTGATACCAGAAGGTAAAGATGCCTCTAGTATCAAACTATTTGCACTCTTCTACACCATCTATCTATAATCTGATTTAATCAATTTTTGCATAAAAAATCATCAAAATCCATACTAAGCCTTATGATTGGGTTTTAACAAATTTTGAGGCCTAAATCGGTTTGAAAATAGGATATTTTCATGGGTTAAATGGATTGTTAAAGGGTACACTTAGTTTTTCCTTAGTGGTAGCTGCTCCAGCCCCCTCTGCTTTACCACCCTACTACTAACAGCTAATGAAATATTAGCCAATTATGAATAGTAGTCAAGATTGCCAGTAACACCTTAAGAAAATCCCATAATGCCCTCATCTTTGGCTTATAAAACTTGGCTGATCACTGACTATAAAACCTAATTTTAGCTTAGCTAAAAAAAAGACTACATGCACTTTTACATTAAAACAAAAAAAAATCCTCTATTCCTATAGCTTTTTTTAACCACCACTAAAAATCCTTCCAAAACCCTCTATTCCATTCATTCTTCTTCTTTACACTTGCTTTCATCAATATAATAACGAAAAATCTTTTTCTTTTCATCATTAAGGAAGAAGGTGAACCCAAAGTTGCTATCCAAAGGAAAAAGCTAAAGCTTAAAAACTTTTGGTATATTTTTTTCCCTTGCTCTATTTATTTTCTTGCTTTAGTAACTGCATCATCTTAGGGACCTTTTTTCATGTTACCATGACCATTCTAAGATTCTCATGCATTATTATGGCTTGGTCATGATAGTCTTAGGATTTTAATGATCTTTTTAATGCCTTGATGTTGTTTGCATAGCCAACCATTTCATTTTTCATTTTGCCATCAAACCAACCCTTTATTCAAGCATTTCTTGTCATGTTTTATCCACCTTCATATGTTCAACTCACACTTGAATGTTCATTCTAACATATCTTGAGCATATTCATGCATTCTCTTGAATTTTGGTAGGTTTCATGGAATAAAATGTTATTTTGAAAATCCCAACACACTTTTCCTTGTTTAAACATGGTCATATCATCTTTCATAGCATGATTCTTGATGTCATTCATGTAGCTAATATGTCCATGGATCATTTTATAAAAGGAAAAAAATTTCAACCAATTAAAAATTGCCATGTGTAAATTGAAATTTCTTTTAATTAAAAAATTATAAATTAAATTCTACATCATCATGTGCAGTTGATGACATCATATGTGATGACATCATAAATAGATAATTATTTTTAATTAATAAAAAATAATTTAGAGTTTTATCTCTAATTAAATGAAAATTAATTTAAAAATAAATAAAAAAGTTTTATCTTTAATTAAATTAAATAAATTTACAAATAAATAAAAGAGTTTTATCTTTAGTTAATTTAAATTAATTAAGAGATAATTCATCAATATAAGTTTTTTTCTCTTTTTATTAGCATTATAAAATAGGGCCTCCACCAAAGCCATTCAATACAACTCATAAGCTTGAAAAAAAGAAGCAGATTTTAAATATTCATTTTCTATTAAAGTCTCAAGAAATTTTCTCTCCAGAACATGAAGAACATGAAGAATACTGCTATCATTCTTCAAGAAGTTACTCTCTGATCCAGTTCTGGCAACAGAAAGATGCTTAATTCCGTTTGTCAAGATCAAGTCCAGAAAACTATTGAAACAGACTTCATCGATTCAAGATCAAGTCTGAAGACCATTAGATCAAAGTTTTTATTGAAGAAAAGTATCAAAGGATTTTTTTATTGTAAAGAATATCTAAAGATTACAACTCAGATCTGATAAATAAAGCTAATTTATCAGTCTCTAATTTTTTTTGTTATTTTTTACATGAAATTTATCATAAATTTTTGGCACGCCTAATGGAATGATCTTTTTGCTTCATCCTTTTTCTTCAAAATTCAAGTTATCAAGTTATAATGGCTCCCAAGAAGAAGTTTGTCAACAAACCAACGTTCAAACCTACTCTGGCTGATCCTATAGCCTACCCCACTTTATCAACAAGCATTGATATCTTTGCTCATCCCTACGGCACTAGGGTAAAAACCAAATCTTTTTCTGAACTTTATGATTAGACTTCTCTAATGCTTAAGCAAAATCCACTGTTTGAGACTTCTTTAAGTCAAGACTTAAAAGAAGTTCCCATTGAGCAACTTGATTCTGAATCAAGTCCAAATCACCAAAAATCATCCAAGGAGCAAGATAGTTGTTTAAGTAGTAGATCAAAATCACAATCTCCTCCAAAATCAAGCTTTGGAGTAATTAGTGTCATGACAACCAGCCACATATCACTAGAAGGACAAGTTATAATTCTAGCAAAATGTGTCGAGACTCTCACAGCAAATATAAGGGAAAAAGATGAACAGATTTCCTTATTGATAGATAGGATGGCTACTTTCACTGAAAAATCAATAGCCTTAGGTGAAAATAACCAATCAAACCCTCAAAATAGTGCTACAAACTTTAACACTGAAGATGCTATAGAGTCAGAGCAAAAGATTAATGAAGTGGTTTAAAAAGTCAACTCAAAGATCTTATTAAAGAAGCTATTAAGGATCAAGTTGACAACATCACTTAACCTTCATATACATGTGCAAAGTCATATTTTCCAAGGATTAATCGTTTGAAGATGCTTGAAAATTACCAACATTTAAAACAATTCAATAGAAAAGGAAATCCATGCCAACATGTTTTGCTTTCATGGAGACTTGTAATAATGCTGGAACCTATGAAGATCTTATTTAAAACAATTTGTCCGATCTTTGAAGGGTAACATTTTTGATTGGTATACTGATTTTAAGCCTAAAATGATTGATAGTTGGGAATAACTTGAGAATTTCTGAATCGGCTCTATAGTAGTCATCACATCGTTAACATGATTGAGCTCACTAACTCACGTTAATGGAAAAATGAACTAATAATTGATTACATCCATAGGTGGAGGAATTTGAACCTTAACTGTAAAAAAAGAATGTTTGAGTCTTATGCCCTTGAAATGTGTATACCGGATATGAATTGGGGCTTACATTAGATTCTTCAAGGCATCAAACTTAGGACCTTTAAAGAGCTAGCTACTTGTGCTCATGACATGGAGATAAGTATGTCATCTTTTGGAAATCAGAAGCCTCCTATGTAAGATCCAAAAAAAGGTAAAAAAAGGTAAGACACTTGGAAAAGAGGCTAAACCTTTACCAATAAAGGAGAAACCAAATAATCCATGGTTGTAAATACCAAGCCTCTTAAGAATTCTCCTAAGTTAAAATAAGCTTAAGAAGAAAACCTACATCTGCAAAAAACAAAAGCGAAGCTAAAGTCACCTTGTAAGAAAGGCAAGAAAAGAAGTACCCTTTCCCTAATTTTGACGTTACTAGCAAATTAAAATAATTTTTGAAAACTAAGCTAATTCAGTTGCCAATGATGAAGTAGACTAAAGAAGCAAACAAAGTTAATGATCCTAACTATTGCAAATATCATCGATTAGTTAGCCACCCCTCAAAAAAGTGTTTTATCTTGAAAGGAAAAATCATGGCATTTTATGAAGAAGGAAGATTAAATTTGGGGAAGAAATGATGTCGATGAACTTAGCCTTAATCACTATGGTTCCGATTCCAATTTCTTAAATAGGACCTTAAAGTTTGGCTCTTTTAATCCTATTAAACTTTCTTCAAACACAAGCACAATGGTGGATCTTTAAATGAATGGGTTAGTCATCTACTATAGGAAACAAATAAGGATGACAATGGGTGGACATTAGTCGCACGTTAAAAATGTAAAAAAAAAATCCTCCAAAGCCTGTGAAATTTCCTATAAGTGCTAAGATGATCGAATGGCAATATAAAACTCCAAAGCCCAAAATGCCTTAAATAAAAACAAGGTCATCTAAGCTTAAAAATTTAACTTAGAAAAGGTAAGAAGGACCAGTCACTTTGAATGAATACAAGCCAATCTAATTTAGAAATGAAGATTTGCTCTCTATGACTTGTAATAAAGAATTTGATGATGAACACAACATAGATATAGTCACGATTACAGCTAGAGATTCTTCTTAAGGCTCCAACATTAGCTTTTTTATTGAAGATTTACTGTTAGGATCTACTCTTCATAATCAACCATTGTTTGTCATAGGATTTACTTACAAACAAAAGATCAATAGGATTTTGGTTGACGATGGTTCCACAGTTAATATACTTCCTTTAAATACAATGAAGGAATTAGGAGTTTTTTTAGATAAAATGTTGCAAGGTCATCTGATGATTTTGGGATTCAACTAAGGGGGCAAAGAGCTTTTGGAAAGCTTAAACTTTAAGTTTTCATTGGGGATGTGGAGTCCTATCCATTTTTTCATGTGATTGATGCCAAAACAACATATAATATGTTATTAGGATAACCATAGATACATTAAAATGGTATGGTCTCCTCTATTCTTCATCACTGCATAAGTGGTCAAGTCAAGCGATTGTTGCTGATACTAAACCATTTACCTCAACCAAGGATCATTTTGCAAATGCTAAGTTTTATATAAAAGAAGCTTTCATTGATGAAGTAATGTCGACTCTGTGAAAGAATTGAAGCAAAAGAAAAAAGCCTCTATTTTTTCCACCTCAAAGATAAAATTAGTCAAGGTTTAAAGTATTTAACTCATCCCCTCACTAACTTGGAAGAATCAACAATTCTTAAACACCCTTTAAAAGGATATGTTAGGCTAGTAAAGCAACCTCTCTTCAAACATCAAGATCTTCTTTCTTGTCGAGTAAAAGTTTTTGATCCTAATGGCTATAAACTATTTGTTAAAGCTGGATATAAGCAAGAGGATGTTGTTAAATTGGCAGCAGAACCTTGCAATGCAAAATCATAAAGTCTAATGAAGGTTTCGCAAGTCTGGCAAAATAAACTGATCATGTCGAAACATCAAGAAGGGGACTTAGATTTTCTCCATTAAAATTAAAGATTTATAAAAAACTTCAAGATACATAAACGTTAAAAAAATTCCTGAGGAGAAAAAAGATTCAATAAAGCTAATGAGACCCTCAGTGTTTAGTCATTTGGGAACATGTTCAATGTAGGTCTCAATGTTTGATCATTTGAGCATTCCATCACCTCAAAGGTCAGTGTTTGAGCGGAGAATCTAATGAAGCTCTTACAAGTAAGCTAATATCCATTCATATAAGGCTTGGAAGTCCAAACTTTAAAAAAGATTGCCATAATAAAAAAACCTCAACTTTTAAGGAATCGAGGGATTTTCATAGCAAAATTCTTTCTCGAATGAAAAAAAAAAGCAAGTGAAAATAACTACTGGTGAAGTCTTAAAGGCTAAAAAGCACTCGGTGGTGATAACTAATTAGGTTTCATCTTTAAAGAAAGAAAAGCTTAAAAAAATGAAAATTGTCACTTCGCATCATGTATCTACAAAGGAAACTGATAAAGAACCACAGGAAGGAGATGCTTAAGGAGTCCCTTTCTCATTTGAAGAAGGAAATCAGGTACCCATTGATGAGTTAAAAAAGGTTAACATTGATACTACTAAATATTCACGTCCAATCTTCATCAGTGCTTGTTTTTCTTCTTCAGAAGAAAAGGCTTATCTTGACTTTCTTATTAAGTATTAAGACGTCATTGCTTAGACCTACAAAGAAATTTGAAGACTTGATCCAAAATTAGCTATGCATTATCTAGGTGTCAAAAAGACTATCAGACCTATCAAACAAGCCCAACAATGTTTTTATCTTGACTTGATTCCTCAAATTGAAGCTAAATTGAACAAGCTCATTGAAGCTGGCTTTATAGGAAAAGTTAAATACCCTACTTGGATATCAAACATTGTCCCAGTAAGAACGAAAAATGGCCAACTCCAAATTTATGTGGACTTTTAAAACTTAAACAATGGTTGTCCGAAAGATGATTTGCCCTTCATTTAATGGAAAGATGGTCATAAGGCTTTGTCTTTTATGGATGGGTCATCTAGTTATAATCAAATTCGCACAGCTCCAAAAGATGAAGAACTTACTACGTTTCAAACTCCAAAAGGAATATATTGTTATAAAGTTATGCCCTTTGGGTTAAAAAATGCTGGTGCTACATATCAAAGAGTAATGCAAAAAATTTTTGATGATATGCTTCACAAAAATGTCAAGTGCTATACGAATAACTTGGTTATCAAACCAAAGAAAAGGAGAGATCATCTTACTGATCTTCATAAGTGTTTGAAAGATTACGTAGGTACCAATTAAAGATGAATCCGCTAAAATGTGATTTTAGCATGTCTTTGAGCAAGTTCACAGGGTTTATTGCTCAGCATCATGGAATTAAGATTGATTAATGAAAGATGGATGAGATCATGAAAATGCTAGAATCACGTAATCTTCATGAACTTAAAAGTTTACAAGGAAGATTAGCATATATTCGATGATTAATTTTAAACTTGGCAGGTCGATGTTAACCATTCAATCGATTAATGAAGAAAAATGTTCCTTTTTGTTTGGTATAAAGCTTGTAGAAATGCTTTCAAAAATTTCAAGGCTTATTTGATGTGGCCTACTATTTTGAAAGCACCCATGCTAGGAAAACCTTTGATCTTTTATATTACTGCACAAGAACATTCTTTAAGAGCATTATTGGCATAAGAATATGATGAAGGAAAAGAAAATGCACTTTATTATCTTACTAGAACTCTTAATGGTGCTAAATTAAATTATTTTCATATTGAAAAGACTTGTTTGGCACTAATATTTGCTGTTAAAAAGTTAAGGCATTATTTGCAAGCTTACTTTATCCATTTGGTATCTCAGGCAAATCCTGTTAAGTAACTCATATCCAAGGTTGTACTTAGTGGAAGACTAGTAAAATGGGCTCTCTTGCTAAAAGAGTTTCATATCACTTATATTACACAAAAAGCTATCAAAGGGTAAGCACTAACAGATTTTCTTGTAAACCGTCCTATTTCTGATGATTGGGAATTCTCTAAAGATCTCTCTAACAAAAATACTTTTTTTTATTGAAATTCCCGGGCCATGAAAGTTGTTTTATGATGGGGCTACATAACAAGGGGGAACTAGAGCAGGTATTGTCTTTGTTACTCCAAAAGGTAAAGTGTTGCCTTATACATTTACTCTTATTGAAAATTATTCCAACAATGTAGCAAAATACCAAGATCTAATCATTGGATTGGAAATGGCAATGGATATGAAAATTATCCAACTTAAAGTGTATTGAGATTATAAATTGGTCATCAACCAACTTCTTTCACTTTATGAACTGAAGAAACTAGAGCTTTTACCATATGTCAACTGTGTGAAAAAACTCTTCGAATGTTTTGACAATGTGAACTTAGAGCACATGCTAAGAAGAGAAAACATGTAACTAGATTCTTTAGCTAATTTGGCATCATCTTTTGCTCTGCCAAGTGCCAAATAAAGGTTTATTTCTATAAACAATAGGTTTTGCTATCAATGACTATCTCTAAAAAAATGGATATAGAATCCAATGCTATTTCAGTTTGTGAAATTAAGGGAGAAGATTGGAGACAACCGTTGGTCGATTATATAAAGTATGTTACATTACTAGTGATCCAAAGCATAAAACAGAAGTGAAACATCGAGCTCCTCGATTTATTTACTTTAAGGTACACTTTCTCATCGCTCTTTTGATGGAGTCTTTCTTCCATGTTTAGGAAAAAATGAAGCATTCAAAGCTTTACAAGAAGCTCATTTTGGAGTTTATGGCGCACATCTATCTTGAGCTAAGTTGCGTTTTCAAATAAAAAGGATAGGATACTATTAGCTTATAATGGTAAAAGACAGCATAGACTACGCCAAGAAGTGTCAAGGTTGTCAGTTTCTTGCTAACTTTATCCATCATCCTTCTGAGCCATTCATCTAATAGTCACATCTTGGCCATTTAATGGTTAGGGACTTGACTTGGTAGGACTATTACCTAAGAGTTTAATAGGACATATGTATATATTTGTAGCTATAGATTACTTTTCAAAATGGGCAGAAGCGACAACTTACAAAGAAGTGAAGAAAAAAACTATTGTAACTTTCATTCACACTAAGGTCATTTATTAGTATGGCATAGCATGACACATAATAACTGATAATGGAAAGTAATTTGATATAAGCAAATTATGTGCATAGTTTGACTTTAAGCAATATAATTTTTCATTGTACCATGCTCCAGCAAATGGATTAGTAGAAGCTTTTAACAAGATTTTATGCAATCTTTTCAAAAAAGTTGTTAACTGCTCAAGAAAATTGGCACGAAAGGATAGGAGAAGCTTTGTGGGCTTATCGTACTACATATCATACACCAACTCAAGCTACTCTATTTGCGCTTATTTATGGTGTAGAAACTGTTCTATCACTTGAGCGACAAATTCCATCATTAAGGATTACAATCCAAGAAGGTCTTACTGAGGAAGAAAATGTGCACCTACGCTTAGAGGAATTAAAAGCGTTGGATGAGAAAAGGTTGGAAGAACAACAATGCTTAAAGTGCTATCAAGCTCGATTATCCAAAGCTTGTAATAAGAAAGTTAAGTTATGATCATTTCATATTAGAGACTTAGTCTTTGCTGTGAGAAAACCTATAAATTCCATACGTCACTTTGGTACAAGTTCCTTTCAAATTGAGATTGATAATATGTTGTTCGAGAGGTTTATACCAATGGTGCATACAAGATTATTGATCAAAATGGTGTCAATGTTAGACCAATTAGTGGCAAGTTTTTAAAGGCGTACTATGCTTAGAACATGATGCCCCTAAACACGAGCTTAAACTATTTTTCGAAAAAATGTTGCTATTAAGCACGAGCTTAAACTGCACATTCAAAAAATATGCTTGCTAAGTTAAAAATCCCTTTTAAGATAACTTAGGCAAAAGTTAGAGCATAAAAAAAGTGAACTACATTATGACTTGATCCTTTAAAAGTATGTAGGCACCTTGGTTTCATTCAAGTTCAGTTAACAAAAAAATTAAAAAAAGAAAAAAAAGAAAAAAATGAACTACATTATGACTTTATCCTTTAAAGGTATTTAGGCAGCTTGGTCATTACCAAGTTCAATCAATAACAAAAAATAAAACAAAAAAAAATAATGTCCAGGTTAGTTTATACCTACTAAATATGGGTTTGTCGGCAAAGAGAGGTAATCCATTTTAATGTATTCATCTTCCTTGAAAAGAATGACAAGATAATCTTGGCAGTTTTTGAAACATAGCATGATGACTTTACAAAAAAAATGAATGTGTTATAGTAAATAAAGGATTAAAAAAAATTCTTTGTTTATATAAAAGTATCACATGGTTTCTTAATGTAAATAATGCATATTAACATGCATGATAGTTGTTGGATTTAATGGACAAATGGCATGTGAAAAAGAATGAGATATGTAATTCATGAGATTTGCTTATGGCTAAAAGTTTGAAGAACCAATCATAAAGTTCCACTGCTAAGTGCCTTACATGGCAACATAATTGTATATACATGGATATTACTGCAAGCACCAATGTCTCTTTGTTATTTGCTAACCAAAGAGCAAAGCATACAAATTCCTTAATAAGCATATCTCGAATGCATCTTATTTGGTCCATGATCTTGCTCGTCTTCCCTAACTCGACACAAAGGAATGCCAATAAATTTGCAACTTTAGTTTTATTCATGTTTGCTTAGAGCTTCTTTAGCAGAATCAAGCTGACTTCGAGAATAATAGATCAGATGATCATATTATAGAGGAAAACACCTACATCTTGATATCAATGGTTGAGAATACAAAGCCAAATTACAATAAAAAGAAAATTTCAACAGCAACTTATTTGAATGTGGCATCTTCTTATAAATCTATAATAATGCATAAATAGCATCATATATACTAACCATCGTCTTTATCTTTATCATAAATGTATAATGATGCATAAATAACATCATATATACTAGCAATCTTTGTTTTGAAGCGTGTCAAACCTGATGGATTTGTGGCTTTCACATGAGCATTAAAATCAACCATGTTAAACCTGGTCAGATTTACGGTCTTAACATAGAGATTATTATCGACGTCTTGCCTTTGAAAAGATTGTGAATCTTTAAAATGTTATGTTGAAGTTTGAAGTTCCGATAATGTTTCTACAAAAGAAAAAAAGTCATAGTAAATAGATAATTAAAATAATTTTTTTAAAAAAAATTGACATGTAATGAGATGTCGTGTATGAAAAAAAGAATAAACTTAAGATTTGCCTATAATGCAAATTTATGAATAAAAAAGTGCAGTCCAATGCATGAAATAATCCATGCATGAACATGAGGTGGCATGTGGAAAATGAAATAAGGTGTCACTGTCTTTAGTTTTGTTTATGATGCATGACTATCAAAAAACTAAAAAAACCCATTTATTCATAAAAAGGATATAAGTTTCAAGTCTAGGTCACTCTTATGCAAGAAGAATGTCCACACATGTGATGCTGTGATCTTTGATAATCTAGCCTTTAACCATGTTCATAACTGAAAACATTTTGAGATAGTGATTGCTAATGTTTTGCTTCAAATCTTCTACATATATTCCTATTGATTATGGTGGCTGTAATCTTTATTCCTTTTTACCTGGTATTTAACATTATACATAGGTAATCTTTACAACCTCGTCTATAATAAATGTGAAGAACTACAACTATACAACTTTGATGCTAGTGTGCTTGCTACCACTTATGGTTTGTACCATCTCGCTTTAGCAGAAAGGCTGATTTAAGATTGTGGCTCAAACTTTCTCTTTTCTCCAAGCTTTCGCTTGGGCTTGCTTATGTGAAGACTTAAATAAAAGAGATTTGGAGTAGGTTAACACTAGTTTGTTGACACTCTTTGAATTATGAGAAATCCAAGAACCCATGAGTGCTTTATATATTGGTTTGAATCCTTGTTTAGAGTTGGATTTTGAACCCATCTCTTAAGTAGAGGTATATTATTCTTGAGAAACCATATTATGATTGAGATAAATTAAATTAAAATTGATTTAAAGATAAATAAAAGAGTTTTTATCTCTAATTAAATTAAATTAATTTAAAGATAAATAAAAGAGTTTTATCTTTAATTAAATTAAATTAATTAAGAGATAATTCATCAAGATAAGTATTTTTCTCTCCTTATTGGCATTATACAAAGGGGCCTCCACCAAAGCCATTCAACATAATTCACAAGCCTGAAGATAAGAAGCGAATTTTAAACATTCAAGTTCTCTCAACGTCTCAAGAAGTTTGCTGTCAAGAATGCAAAGAACATGAAGAACACTGCTATCACTCTTGAAGTTGCTCTCCAATCCTGTTTTGGTGATAGAAAGGAGTTGAATTTTGTTTCTCAAGATCAATCTAGAAGACCCTTGAAGTGGACCTCATTGACTCAAGATCAAGTCTGAGGACCTTTGGATCAAAGTTTTTATTGAAGAAAAGAATCAAAAGATTTTTTTATTGTAAAGAATGATCATAGATTGCAACTCAAGTCTAATAAATAAAGCTGATTTATTTGTCTCTAATTTTTTGTCATTTTCGACTCGAAATTTGTGTGTACACATTCCTACTCCTTTTGTCACATTTTTGTAATTTTTTTCTTACTAAAATGTCATCCTTTGAGCTATCTATGTTCATCTCCATGCATGTCATATTTTTTTTCCTAACGTGTTCATTAAAATGCTTGCTTATTGGCTGTAAAAATCTTATTTTCAAAAAGCCCCTAAGTTAAGTCTATGCTCCCTCTACTGGATAGAGAGCAGCGTGGATTTAATATTTTCATTAAATTAGTCCTCTAATCTTGGGGATAAAACAAGTTTTTTGGGTTTAGGTTCGTGGTTAAATGAGCTTAAAAATGCTATTTTTCAAAAGAAAAATAACCTTATTATTTGTTAAAAATGTTGGCCTTGATTTTGAGTTTAACACCCTTATTTATGGCATGGTCAATAGGTTGTTTCATCATCCTAAACTGCTCTAAGATTATGGAGTGAATTTGTAATGCTTACGTCATACTTTTCTCTATATCATAGGTGTTCAAATGTGCATGGCTCGAGTTTAACCCTAAGAAACCCAAAAAATCATAAAACCTTACTTGTGCCTTGGCAACACTATAGTCATAAATTGAAAAATTAGTTTTGAACCATAAACAAATTTATGCATTCTTTTGATATTTTTTCCTTGAAGGGCATCGAATTTACTTTCCAATGGTGTCTCATTTGCCCTTAGATTGTTTCGGATGAGAGAGTTATGATTTTTTAAACTGGTGTTATCCTAACCCCTAGAATTAGCGATTTGCATTCTTTTTGAGTCATTTAAGCCCATCAAATGATTCTTCAAAAATTTTGAAATATTTTCACTAAAGAGTATATGAAATTCCCTTTCTGAGGAGGTATTGTTTGCGATTAAATGATTCCAAATGAGTCTATGTGATTTTTCAAAGTCCATCACACCATTTCCCTTACAAATGCTATTAATGCTTAAACAACTTCAACTTTTAAAAATTAATTCCACCCAGAAAGTGATTTTTTAGAATTTATGAAATATTTTATGTTAGCCCTTATCGA
>JBBYHM010169763.1:0-12363 GCA_038381775.1 Adansonia rubrostipa
TGTCATCCCCATCTGTCTTCTCTGAAGAACTGGCACCTTTATAATTAACATCTTCCATGGATTTTCCAGTCCGACTTCCTGGATTGTTTTTGGGACTAGGAGTGCCGGGTTCCTGCTTTTTCGACAATTTGGCGGGGTTAGGGAACACATTGGCTTCCAAAGACCTCACTGTCCTTTGTATCGACAGTCCTACTGCTGCTTTTGGAGGCAGAGAAGGCGGCGGAGGTGGCGCAGGCGGAACTGGAACTTTTGTTATTTGTGGGGACGAATTGCTGCTAATTGATCGAAGTAGTGCCATATTTGGAGGCGGTGGTGGGGAGGAGAATTTTGGCCTTTTTGCGATAGCAAACTCTTGACTCTGCCGTGGCTCCGCTACTCGACCTGGTGGTTGTTGAAGAGGCAGCGACAGTGGTGACGGAGGAGCAGGAGGAGAAGGCGGCTGCTGCTGCTTTATTGATGGTATAATATGCTTCATTTCCGGTGAAGAAGCTAAGATCATTGTTTTTGGAGATGTTCTTTTGGAACGAGGAACAGAGTTAAAGTTCCCATTCATTTCATTCCTCGCCGGAGTCACCAAATTGCCATTAACCGAACGTGAAACCGACGCATAAACGCTTTCTTCGTTGCTGATTATGGAGCCCTGCGGGGTATAAAAAGCTGTCCCCCGACTCTCTGCATCGGAAGAAGATGATGAGGACGAAATTACAGCTGATGGTGTAAGAGGCTTAGCCAATGGAGGCAATGGTTGCAATTCAGGACTGGGCCGATGCCGATCCGATTTCTTCACTGAATTCAATTTATGATAGGGCGAAATATTTGCTCCTCCATTCACTTCAGTCACCGATCTCCTGCTAGGCTCCACGGTTCCAATGTAAAGAAAACTCGAAGGTGGTACCCTGGAATCTTCTCGGAACTGTTCTGATGAGTTCCTTCCAACAAGCTTCTGAGTTTCTCCATGGTGTTTTTTAGCCCTATGACGGTACAATAAGAAAGCAAGTCCTGACAACATTCCGAATGTGACAATCCCAACAGATATTGCAATTGCAACCTTTTTAGCCGGTTTAGCTGGTTGAGTGGCTGTCGGGATTGGAATTGAGGCATTGGAAGATAAAACAGCTGGTGGTGGTGGTGCAGTCTGTTGATTCTGATCTGGTGTCTGCCCCCCTGAAGGAACTTCAGGGAAGAATGGCTGACTTGGGTCTGGAAAAACAGGACTATCTGGCGACGGCGGAGTAGGAGGAGTTGAAGAAATTTCTGTGCCTGGTGCAGGGGCTGAACCAGCTGGAAACAACGGTTGGTGTAGAATTCTTCTAAGAACGCTAGAATCTTGAATTTCGGCAGAAGTTTTCCTTGCTGTTGTTTTTGATGCAGACGACAATGATAGTAAGATGAAAAAAAGGCTCAAATGATGAGCTTTCATGGTGAAGTTTTCTGGGTCGAAGATCTTCTCTGCTTTTCTTCTTCCTCTATCTCCGCATTCATCTTTTCAAAAATAAATGGACGATAATGGTGAAAATTAAAGCACCAGCTTTATGAAATTGTTTCTTCTTTCGTCGGGATCGAGAAATGGAATTGAAAGGGCACATATTTCATTCAATTTTTTTATTTTTATTTTTTCACTTTGAATGCCTATAAATTCCTGTGGTCAGTGGCCACTGCCTACTTTAGTACTTTAAAAGCATAAATTGACATTAAAATATAAATTTAAAAATAAATAAATAAAATTCGAGGTTTTTTTTTAGTTAAAATCCTCTACGGTCAGGATTACTGAAATTGCCTTCTAAAACAAAGCATTTTTAACAAAAATTTGAGAATTATTCAAATCTTCACATAAAAACAAAAATTTATGAGATAGTAAACAAAACAAAAATTATATTATTTAAAAAAAATTAAAAAAATATTTAACACGTTATCATTATAAAATTTTAATCTAATTAAGATGACGTATGTTTATGTAAAAATATAATGAAAATATTATAAATAAATCAACAATATATAAATAATTAAACTTAAAAGTTAATTATTAAAAACTTTTAAAATGTTAAGGAATATTGGAAAGGGAGTAAATTGTTTTGTTGCTATTTTCTTTTTTATTTGCCATCAATGAACATTGATTTTACATCAACACTTTGGCAAGATTTAGAGATAGTAAGATTGATGTGAATAGAGATTTTATTAACTACAATTTTCAATAATTAAAACAACTTTTAGTTCAATCTTTATTTTATTTTTTGTGAATTTTTTTTATTGGTGGATTATGTTTTCTTTTATTTGAAAAATTAACAAGAATGTTAGTAAAACCAAAATCTCCATTTAGATTACTTTCTTCGTTAGAGTAAAAGCAATTTCTCCTCAATAAATGTTGAAATTAATTGGGAAAAGGACTGAAGAGGGGAAGTTGTCTGGGATCATCTTCAAAATCGAAAACGAAACTTTGAAAACGAGATTTAATCCTCCTTTCCGTGACCGCATGCTACCAACTACTTCACTAAAATATAGTCATATCTGATACTCGAAATGAGTATTCCCTTCCCTCTTCGTAATCATTAAAATAAATTTAGATTATAAGTATCTTCATCAATTAAATTTTAAATTCTCTATGATTAATTGATTTTAGATTTGATGTTTAACAAAACATAATTGTAAAGCTCAAGTTCTCTTCTAATATTCTTACTTGTTACTATTGCTTGATACCTCTTTCAAATTTATCACTTAATAAATTTTCTTTTATCTCTAGCTAAATGCGATGTACACCCGTTAAAATTGTGTTATTCCAATTTTAGATGGGAAGCTTAATAACAATTATGCTTTAATATACATTAGCCTTGTGTGCATTCATTACATGAATGAAATAAGAAATTAAATACTTGTCAAACAGAGAAAAATGCAAAATCAACTATACATAAAAATTTTTTTTGGTCAAAACACATACAGATATTTTTATAATGAAAAAGAAGAAGAAGAAGAAGAAGAAGAATTAGATTTCTCTCCAATTTGAAAAAAAATACTAACCTTATTAATACATACTTTTATTTTAATGTCTTTCATGTTAATTCCTTAATTTAACTTCGTTTATTTTTTGTGACACCACATTCAATTAAGAATTTTAAATATTGTATAAATTCTTTCAAATTTGTTTCTTTTTATAATACAGTGAAAGTACCCTAAGCTTTTGAGTGCTCTATTTGCTTTTTCTTCATTCTTAAGGATGCATTTTTAATGTTAATATGGTGTATTTAAAATATTATTTTCAAAAAGTATTTTATAAAAATTAAATTTTGATTGATGAGAAAATTATTTTTTATTTTTATCAATTGAAGCAATCATTTGTAGTCTATTCTTTTAAAATCTTTTAAGGCTTCATTTAAAATTACTGTTGACAGTTTTTGAAGTCAAATGTTATTTTTTACGATAAACATAATGCTAAACAGATACAAAAATTTTGGTTTCTGCATTTAAATTCATAGTTTGACAATTCAAACAAAAAAAAAACTAGAAAATGAAATTTTTGCGGTTTAGAAACTAGCTTTTGAATTATATGACTTTATTATCTTCACGTATCTAAATTTTTTTTATTTTAAACATATTTTTTTTTATATTTCAACTCTTTAAATACCTTTTTAACGGCAATATCAAATGCTTAAAAATTCTTAACCATATTTTTTTAACCAAACTTTTTAATTAATTTTTTTCAATCCAAGATATTTCCAGCCACAATGCTAAAGGCTTAAATCTACCTTTAAATATATATATATATATATATATATATATTCATGTAATTACGTAATAAAACCATAATATTGTTTTTCCCTATTTGGTGATGTTGCGTTAAGGTTTTTCTTGGTTGGTTTGATAGACAGTTGCTTTAAAGACTAAATTAAGATGGTGACATTCAATTATGCACAATTATAACAATTTGTGTATGTTGAATTGTTGATTATTATTATTATTATTATTATTATTATTATTATTATATGATATGAATAGTAATGGGAAGTTTTTTAAAGAATAACGTAAAATGTACGGGATGAATTTGAGAAATAGAAAGGGACAAAGGACTTAAATTTAATTTAGCAAAATATAATTTGTGCGATGGGTGAACCGAGTCGATTAACGTTTCTACTTTTTTTTTTTTTTTCTTGCATAGATTAATCCTTCGAAACGAACGACCCGCTCTTGCTAGTTTTTGGGGGCCGGAGACGACCAATATAGCCATTGCTACTTTTTTTTTCTTTTAATTTTATTGGGTTAATGCACTTTTATGGCTCTTGAAATATTAGAAAAGGTTTAATCTAGTAGTTAGACTAAAAAATCTATGCAATGATTTTATTCATATATGGAAATTCATTAATATTAAACACACAATTAACATGTAATATTGACATGACAGTCACATATCATATGTATTTTAAAAAACCAAAAATTAAAATCATTTTCTTTTTTCTATCTCTCCTCTCCTTTCTTTTCCCTCTTAATTCCTCCAAGATAGGGAAAAGAAAAAAAATATTTTTAATTTTAATTTTTTAAATTATGACTGTTACATGTACATAAGTTCATATTTTTAATTGACATGCCATTTTTTACGCAAGTCAAAATTTAATTACTGGCCAAATCAATATGTACTTTGATAAATAAACTCAATATATAAATACCTTATTAATATTTGATAATATAAATATTTGATTATTTATATTTTAAGTGACTAAATTTAGCATCAATTTTTATATTCATGAAACTTTAGTTTCATCAAATTATAATCATTGAACTTTCATTATTAATACATTTAAGTCACTTACGTAAACTCCGTTTAAATAACTTGACATTTAGATGTAGATTATCTTTACTAAATATTATCTTGCTGAGATATAAAAAAATTATTTATATTTTTTGAGTCAATTTTTTTATTAAAATTATGTAATAAAGTTAGAGTAACTGACCTTAAATTTTGATAATAAACAATTTAATAAAATTAAATATTTATAACGTATATAAAAAATTAATATTAAATTTAATTATTCAATAAGTATGACCCTATAATACCACACAAATACTTTTCCAATATTATAAAAATCACATCTCGTAGTATATATATTATCCTTTCCATTTTATATATGTTTTCGTGCATTTTCTAATTAAATAAGACGCCACCACTCTGTAAAGACAATATTCTCCTTCTTTTTTTTTTTTAATTTACTTGCACTTTATAAACATTCTTTTCTTTCTTTTACGTTTGGAATTGGGAATTTTTTTTTCCATGCTTTTATTGGGATTATCGCTTAATGTTTATTGAAAGTTTTGCATACTGTCATTCTAAATGAACCTTTTTTCCTTTTCTTTTATCCTCTTTAAATCTTTCTTTTTTTTTTCCTTTGAATACTTGAGATTTTCATTAATTAAATTTTTACTAATAACATTAAAAATTCAACATTATATTAAAAAAAATTCGACTGGCTTCATTTGTTTCCTCTTAGATTTAAGTTAAAATAGAGCATAGAAATAATAGCATAATGAGTAAATAATATTTGCACTAACATAAAGTGATTTATTGAATTTGGTATTATTATAAGTTTTAAGTAATATTCAACGCTTTTTGGGCATTATTTATTGACAGATTTATAAGCTTAATTTCTTGTCCTTACGTGGCACATTGGAGGGGAAAAAAATATGAAAATGACCAAAATCACAGCCTTCCATTTATAAACTTGAACAAGTAGAAATGCTTGCTTCTTTAGTTGTTTTCCTACTTGGAAAGGCTAACAGTTGACTGGGATTGGTCATGTCTTACGTAAAAGACAATTGATCTTTTAATTATGCGTTATCGCTTAGCAATACAATTTCAAGCATCGAAAAGCTTGGTTGGTCCGAAATATGCTGGGTTTTAGTAATTTTGTTTTTGTGATGTAATGAGTCTGAATTTTTGTTTAATTAATAAAAAAATAGTTTTTTTTTAAATTTAAGTATAAAAATATATAAAATAAATATAATATAAATATTTTAATATTTTTAAATAATAATTCGAGTCTATAAGTTAAATTAGATCAAATTCAAGTTTAGACAAAATATTCAAAAAAAATAACTTTAAATCACAATCCAACCCGTTCCTATCATAAACGTTTAATTAATTCATTCAAGTATCCTTATAACAAATTTAAAATTAAAATCTTAATACTTGCAATATTTTTTTATTCTAGACCTATATAACTATACCATAGATGGAGCTCTTAAAGGACAAAAAAAAAAAAATTAGTCTTGCTTAGGGGAGAAGAAAATGGTAAAAACAGATACCAATCACTTAAATTCATCCTTAATTTTTATGTTTTTTTTTTTTTTTAAAAAAAAACTTTATCTATCTGAATTTATTTGCTTTTCTAAGATGAGTGTTTGAAGTAAGGGTGCAGGTGAGTCGACTGACCAATTTTGTGCAAAGAGTGGAAGGCACGAAAACCTTACACTTTTCTTTTCTTCAAATCCCCCAACCCTAAGGCATTTCTAGTTCACAAAGCAAATCTACCCCTTTTTTTTCCCACTTTATTCCCTTTTGGTTTCCTATGTTCTAAAGCAATACTTAATCAAGTAGCTTGGACTACTTAGCTGTAATCTCAAACTCCTGTATTATATTCAAAGGCAATTAAAATAAAACATAATCAGTTATTGGATGGGTTAGATTTATTTAAGGATCGAGTTTAGATACGAGAATAAGTGATTCAAGTTGACTTGACTATTTGGATGACTATTCATCTAATAAAAATATTGTTATTTAAATTTAATTATAAAAATATATATAAATATTAATTAAATTTACTTTTAATATTTTTAAATAATAAAATGAATCTATCGATTAAGCTTTGCCAAAGTTAGTCTAGATAAAAGATTTGAAAAAAATTTGAACTACAATCTAACTTATAAACATATCTAGAGATATCCTTATTATTATTATTATTATTATTATTATTATTATTATTATTATTATTTGTCTTCATTGAGAATGCACCTTAATTCTCTTTCCTTTCTCACCAAACTCCCTCTCTAGGAAAAGCTAAAAAGTAGAAGACAGAAAAAGCAGTTCTAAAATATATGAATTGTCTTTTTCTGTTTATCCTTTGATTAATGATATTTACAAGCTAAGATTTGCTTGCAACTTGCAAGAATGCATGAATAAATTGCAGCATTTGAAAAAACAAAATTAAAGTTGGAATTATGACTTAAAAGATAGTTCAATTGGTTATAATAAAATTCTTTTACAACATGATTTTAATTTCAAATCTTGCTATATCTTAATTTTATTTATTTAAAAAGGTCTAATAGACCCTAAAAATTTTCAAATCAATATTTCAAAGCCAAACTTATAATAAAATTGTTCAGAAGTCGAATTAAACTAAATCTTGATGATAAAAGTTTTGCTTGTTCAAGACCCAATCCAATCGGATAAGTTTTTAAAGCTCATTTTTATTTTTTAATATTAAAAATAAAATTTAATTAAATTTTATATATTAAATATATTTTCGAATTAAAATCTCAATAAAAACATTTTAATTAAAAATAAATTCGAATCAAATCGCATTTAAACTTAGATCTCGTAAGAAAGCACCTAGTGGAATTGATTATCGGAAATGGTCCGTGAGTTTTGCCCAAAAAAAAAAGGTGAGGATTTTTGGGAAAATTTTGGGTGCCTAGTGGAGAAGACGACGGAGTTAAACCTTACCCAAAACAAATTAGTTTATTGAATTCATATCAAGAGACAAAGCAATGAGGTTGAGCATTCAATATTAGACAAGCATTGCCTTAGCATTCCCCATTGTGAATTAAAAATTTTAACCCTCCAAGTTTCTTATATTTAGTGCTTAGACATGATTTACTCAAGTTCTTTTTAAAAAAAAATAAAAAATAAAAAACGAAATAAAATCTATATAATGCTCTTTATTGAAAAATTAATAATAATTTGACTAGGAAAAAGTTTGGGAGCCCATGAAATTGTAACTATGACTTCTTTTCTTGGTCATACCAGCGACAAGCTTAAAAATCCCAAGTTGCCCTATGGGGCTAAAGGCCCAGATGAGTGGGTGGATTGGGGTATGTTGGTTGTGGCCTTTTGGATTTAGTGAATGGCTTTTGGTTTTATTTTGTGATCTTTTCTGTTTGAACTTATTCATATCAATACCCCATTATTTTTTAATTAAAATAGATAATAAGGAATAAGTTACGAATATCTAACTTACAATCAATTTCAATAACATGCTTGACTGTGAACATGTTTATTGAACCTTTAGTGTCGGCTGATTTAGATTTTGAGTGAGTTGAATCTTGAATGATTCAGTCTGGTTGGATTATCTTTTTTCATTTACACCATTACAGATCACTGAACACGAAATCCAAGTTTTAGGGACTCATTTTGCTTCAACAAGCACTATAGCATAAAATCATTGTCCATGAAAATAACCATACAAATACAATAGAGGCCATTGCCATTGGATTTGCCATTAGCTGTATGAAGCTAGAACACTAAACAAGAAGAAAAAAGATTAGGAATTGGAGATAATTCTGATCTGGTTAAAGATCAAAGATCATCAATTCATCATCCTAAATTTCTCCTGAGGGAAGCGGTTTCCACTCTACCACCGTCCCAATGTTCCCATTTCACGTCAAAATATGGGTTCTTCTTATTCTTCATGTTTTGAAAAACTTTCATATTCTTAATTTGCAGGCGCAGTTCAAGAATCTATTGAATACCTTAACCTTTATGACACAACTCCAGATGTTATTCATGCTTTATCTCACACTGATCTTCCCACAGCAGTTTCTGTGAATGGCACTGACATTAGGGAGGTCTTTAGCAGTGTTTTGAAGGCTGAGAGCTGACTCAGGCTCCAAATTCTAGCTCCCTTGCCAGCTACCAAAATCAATACCATTCTCGTAGGTGGTGCTATTCTCTGTCAAAAGGATCAAGGATATAGCTTTGGTCATTTACTAACTTCTCTTTAGAACATTTATCAGTCACTTACAAAAGGATTTGAGTTCAGATCGTATACTATAATTTTAAGCTACCATTTCAGTTGATACTCCGTCTAGGCACAAATTCTCAGCTTACCATACAAAAGGCTTTGTGTTCTGAATAAAGAGACAGACATATTCCTAACCAAGTTGATTCACAAAGTTAACCAAATTCACATCCAATAAATTTATCTACAATATGAAAAGTGCCATAGTGATCTTAAAGAACCAACAGCCAAATTCACATCCAATAAATTTATCTACAATATGAAAAGTGCCATAGTGATCTTAAAGAACCAACGATATGAGGGTTAAAAAATGAAACACTTTCAAAGAATACAGATCAAAGTGCATATCAGGATAGGATTTGCTGAACAAATTGTCTATTGAATGCTTTATTTCAGTAGAATCATTATCAAGTTAGTAAGAAACAAAGATTAAGACCAAAAACTATAGACCGATCATTGAAATTGACAAACAATTTGTTAACAACCCAACCCGAAGGGTGGAGAGATAACTCTTAATACTACATTAAAAAACCTATCAGAAGTTCATGACTGAGATTAAAGTTGAACAAGCTTTTCTTACTATTGTCCCTTGCTCTTTGGACAAACTAAAGCCGTCGGATTGCCCGTTTCATCATCTTCTTTGCGGTTTGGACCAACTACAGCAGTGGAATTGTGATCAATGTTTTCATTCTGGCCAAGTAAAACCAATTAGCATTAGAGAACTAAAAAAGGGGAATGAAAATTAAATAATAGCATATTTAAAACATAAAATTATTTCCAACACTTAATTTGGTTATAACCAAATATAATTCAAAATTCAATGAGATAACGATTATGCAATTACTCAACAATATATGTCTAAAATAAAGTCTAAAAATCAAAAGCATAGAATCCAGAGTTTAGCCCGATTAGTTTATGCTACCAAAACCACACTTAAAAAGTGGCATCCAACGAGTTTGAGATTCAAATAGTAGTATTTGCAACTCTTTCCCTTATCCAAGATCAGAGATCCTTTTTAAAGGAATAAATAAATAAATCAAAGCATACCTTTTTGTTTCGAGCTTGAGCCTCCATAAGTTCATAAAATTTACGCATTAACATCTCTTCTTCTACCTAAAACAGTTAAAAAACCTTAGAATACTACTTAAGTAAAATTGTTTGTTTTCGGGTAATTTTATATTATAAACCATGAAGAAAAAAAAAAAGAAAAAAAAAAGGGAACTAGAGAATAACCTGAAGTTTATGCAATTCATGAGAAATTGATGAATGGGATTCTGAAAGCATCTCATTCTGTATCTCCAAATGCCTGCAAACATATAAATTAAACAACAAAAGCTTAATTTTCATATAAAATCCATGCAAAAAAAAAAAAAGTAAAATAACTAAATAACTTTGGCTCAAAACTGACTTGAGTATCTCGCCGGTGTATCGTGGATCCATATGAAATTGGAGATTCAAATACCCAAATATGTAATTTGAAAAAGCCTAATTATTTCCAGTCAAACATCGATCAATTAATAGAAACCCTCAAAACTTCAGGTTTTTTTTTTTTCCCCCTTGTAGGGAAGGGAATTAAATCACAACAGAAATCAGAAATAAGGGAAAAAAAAATGGAAATTGCAGGAGGCGATGAGTGGAAAAGCGTATATGGGGAAGGGGAAAAAGGCAGTCGCTTTGTTGGGGCAATGAAGAACAATTGGGCTGTTGGGTTCTCCGGGTCCAAAAGATAAGGCCCAAAAAGAATTTAAAAAATCCAATACAAAATCTAAGAACCTTTTTTCAAACGGAAAAAAACTTGTATAGTTTTATTTATTTATTTTGTCAAATACGTAGATAACTAAGACACAATAATTTTGCTGAAAGGCTGTGCAAGAATGCTAAAACCTTTTTTCTTATATCATTTACCTGTAACTTTACTCCTGAATTCTTTAAATTTACATAGTTTTTTTTTTTCTTTCCTAAGATTGATTCGGCTAACCGACGACAATAGTTGCAAATTGGCCTGACGTCACGCCTATAAATATGATATGCAACCCATCTTAGTATTGGCCACACGTACTAGGGTTGTAATGTTGTGGAAATCCAATAAAAAAACACAAATAATAATCTCATATCTCTGAAAAAAGTTAACCTAAAATTTTTCGGGGTTCAAATATAAACATAAAGAAGGGTAAATTTTTTTCAAAATTAATACGCTAAGTTTAACCAATAATTTAAAAATAAATATATTATATATTTATTTGATAGATTATTAAAAGATAAATGTATGAAGCATTAAAAAATTAAAACTTTTGTAGGAGTCAAGACTAATAGTTATATTTCTTTATAAATTCTAATATATAAAATTAAGTTACAGACAAAAATAAAAAAATAAATTAATAAGTTTTATTTTGATATCAATTTAATTATATTTAATATATTAATATATATATATATATTAAGAAGATTTTCAAAATTTTTAAAGGCCACTCCAGGGAATACGCTCCACCCCGGTCCCGCTTCATATTTAGAAATTCCCTGCATTTATCTTCGCTTCCATTGTTTGTCCGACCGGAACCAAAATCACAATTTCTAGTTAAAGACTTAAAGGTTGGCAAGTAGAACGTTCAGATCACAATCTATGCAGTCAAAAAAGGAAGCAACAGACAAACCTATCACAAAAATGAAGCCTGATTCTTCAAAGTACAGTGAGAGAGATGAGTAGAAAAATTAGGAATTTGGGGTTTATATATATATATATATATATATATATTAAAGATAAAATAATGAATTAACAATATGTTAAAAGATTATAACTTTGTCTCATAAATAAGATCTCACATGTTAAAAAAATTATGTAGACACTTAAATATACTATTGTATTTTTGTATACAACCACCAATATATATATATATATGGGGGATTTAAGGTCTCCATCAATATGAAATTTATGGTTTCCTTTGTAGGCGGTGAAATTTTCTTCCCCTCTAAGAAAAGCCCACAGTCAATGTCACGTCGATGGTAATTTCAAAGTCGGTTATATTAAATCTCGGTTCCAACCTATTGAATCTGACAGATTTATTTTGCAAGAAACGTTTCATGTCTCAAAGTTTATGTGAACACTTAAATATTTCATCCAACTCTATTCCTTAATTAATACAAGAATCAAAACTCCCTTTTTAATTAAACATGCTTTGAGATAGATTTCTGACCGCATTGGTCCTATTTTTACACCAATAGTCATCCTACGTGGGCTTGTAATCATATTTGTTTTGTCGAAAACAACTTTCATTTTTGGCTTAAATAAAAATAATAGTTTTTAAATTATAGTTTTCTTTTACTTCGATATTTTATAAGTTTTTGTTTCTAACTTGGTACCTGCACTAAA
>JBBYHM010169763.1:20627-34976 GCA_038381775.1 Adansonia rubrostipa
GGGATGTGTTCAAAAGAAGAATATGATAAAATCTAAGCAATTTTATATATTATTATTATTATTATTATTATTATTATGTAAATTGTGACATTGGATTGAGTGAATTATTGGAGCAATGCATGTTCCGTGAAGGGAATAAAAGATTGGACAAGGCAAAAAAGATCGTGGTCACGTACCCTTTGTCCACTTGGGGGGAGTAGAGTTTGTTCATCATTAAATATTGAACAAACATTTATATAAAAATAAAAATAAAAATAAAAATAAAATTATTTTATTATTATTATAAATTTGTAATAAGCTTCATTGGCTACTATATTTAAGATCAGTTTTTTTTTTATTTAATTATATAGGTATTTATTCATTGAATTAATTATCTCTCCTAGCTGCTACTAGTACTGTTTTGATTTCCAAGACTTATTAAATCAATGAGAAATATTATTGTAAATGAACAAGTCGTTAAAAACGTACATTAAAAACGAAGCCTAATTTATTAGCTTTATTATACCAATCCTAACTTTTAAAAATTAGATCATTTATATTTTAGGTCATTGAATTTAGAATTAATTTTTATACATATATCACAAAATTTAAATTTCATCAAATTATAATAATAAATTTTTATTATTAATAAATTAGGTTATTTACACTAATTCAATTAGGTAATTTTTAATGAAAAAAGTGACTCATATACATACATGTCTTTTTTTTTTACATTTTGTCAAGATAATACTTGATACACATAAGTCACATATATATGCTAAGTTAGTTTTTTTCATTAGAATTATTTATAGAGTTTACGTAAGTAATTTATTTTATTAATAATAAAATTTTAATAATATAATGTAATAAAATTAAACACTTATTACCCATATGAAAGTTAATAATAAATGTAATAACTTAAACTATAAATTAATTTTTCAAATGAGCTAGTTGTCAACTATTATAAGTACATCACTATCTTCCTTTTTAAAAAAAAAATATAAATCATGATATGATTGTATACGAATCATGTTAACATTAATTAAATTTACTTTTAATATTTAAAGAAAAAATATTTGAATTCAGAAAAAAAAGAATACATATATATATAATTGTTGATATTAGTTGGGTCATGTTTGGATCAGGTTTGAGCATAATTTTAACATCAAATATATTTGTTTAAACTCGATCCACTCTAAAATATAGACATCGAATTTTGCCCAAGCTGATTTATATTTGTAAATAGACAGTCCAAGCCTGTTTAGACTAACACATATTATATTTTTTATAATTTATTTTTTTTAAAATATATTTTTTTAAATTTAATCTTTATTAATTTAATAATTTTTTCATTAAGTTTATAAATATAAATAATTTAACCTAGTTTTTAAAATTTATACTATAATATTATATATATGTATTATTTATATGATAAAAATTATATAATACATAAAATATAAAAAATAAATATAATGTAATTGTAAAATAAGTCCGACAAGGCTTATACTTTGAAAGTTAAAGTTAAGACCTAGTTTATTTTTTAATTTGGTCTAATTTTTTTTTCAGCTCATCTTTTGGGTCTAATATTTTTGTTCAAACTTTTTTAAATATTGAACGAGCTTTCAAACTTGAGCGGATAATCCGACCTTTAAACAGGTCTAGTTGATATCTAAAATTTTCATTTTCTTTTAGTGACATTCCACGAGAGAAAATTTTCATATCGATTCAGCAAGACGCCCTACTCAGCGTAGGAGAAAATTTATGGAGCAAGCAATAGACCCAATTCCAAAGAAAAAAAAAAGTTTTTTCCTTTTGGGAACAATTTGCACTTGTAAACATAAACAAGTTATTTATTATAAAATAATTCACATTAAATAATTGAAATTTATTTTTATTTTTTTTAAAATTGAAATAAATAATTTTATTTTATTAATACAAAATAATTAAATAATTAAATGGGTTTGGCATGGCGAGTAATAAGTTTACAACCAACAATTGTTTGGTTTAGTAAATTTTTTAAAATAAATTAGAGTACTAAAATTTTGGTTATTAAGGGGGGGGGGGGAAGGAACATAAAAGGCAAGCATGAAAGGTGTCCAAGTTTATTAAAAAAAAAAAAGAAAAGCCATAAGAAAGCCACGTGAAAGCCAGAGAGGGAAAACAATAGCTGATAAAAGTAACTACGTGTCACTGTGTTAACGATAAATAGTGTAGTAATTTTTTTTTTTTTACTTAAAGAAATATAAAAACAATTTATAAGAATAAAGCAATGAAATGAGATGGATGGCATTTGTATCAAAGTACGAGATGGGGATGGATGGGTCGTTATCTAGTAAACAGTGGATTGTTTTCACCTCACACCACACTAAAACCAAATGGAAGTGAAGTTTGTATTTGATATAGGGGGCAGCGAAGTTATTCTTGTCAGAATTGGCGTGCGTTTTTATTGTAAGAATGCAGACAATAGAACCAAATACCAAAAACAAAGATTGAAAATAACTTTGGTGGGGTCCTTTTGTTTTTTTTTTCTTCGAAAGTTTCTTGCTTTGCAAAAAAGGTAAATTATATAAAGTTAAATACATTTTTCTGCAAAACCCAAAAATGAAGTGTGATCAAGTTTGGGTTTTTACTGATATAAACAAAAAAAAAAAGGTTGGATTTTTGGGGTGAAAGATGGTGGGGGGTTGAAATCAGAATACATGTGGGATAAGAGGGTAAGGATTTTTGTAGTGGTGGCGGTGGTGCTGATTCAAAGGAGATGAAACAGAGAGAGTAAAAAGGTGGGAACATTTCTGAGATTTGGTTTTTCATGTTAGGAGAGGAAGACAAGTGATGGCTGTCAAGATATGACGGCCAGCTCATATTTTTTTATGTGATTTTTTTTTGGTTGGGTAGTTTTTATGCTACGTGGGGGCTTCTTTTCTGGTTTGGTATTCCTTTCATGTCCTGTCCAAAAAAAAAGATAATACTGGTTGCTTAATGTACTGAACAATTTAACATCCTGCTTGCTCTTTTGCCCATTGATGATAGATGTTTGGATTGTTTGCATTTGGAAGGGCGATAGTAAAGGGAGCTTGCTTTGGGACATATTAAGGGCACTTTTCTAGTGACCCCTCCAAGGTATGCTTAGATTCTGATGCTCCACATCTACTTATCTTCTTCAAGATTTTGATGTGAATCAAGCACTTTGTTTTGTTTTAGTCCTTTCTTCTTTTGGTTATCTTCTTTTGTTCTTTACCACAGAGGAATAATTCACAATGAACACATGATCTTGTTGATGTGATGCCTTTTTTATGTGTTATTGGGTCTATTCATTCATTGTTTTGGTCTTAAGACGGCCAAGGGAAGATATTTTTGGGCTATGTGCTAGTGTTTTTTGACAGGGGCATGTTCTTGTTTTTGTTCAGTTGTTAGTTCTTTATTTTGGTGGAAGAACATGGGGTATGTTCCTTAATTGATATCTGTGTCACATTTTCTGAAATTTCGATTTTATGAATAAAAATTATACCAGTCTCTCATCTTTACTTTGGAGCAATTTTATTGGAATTGATGATTACTTGACCTTTTTTCCTTTTGGAAACCACCAAAAACCAAATTTGATGCTCCATGTCCACTAATTTGTTGGTTTCTTCAACTCATACCAAGAAATGCTGTTCCTTTTTCTTGCAGGTTTTCTACCATAAAGCAGAGGAGTAAAAGGGCTAGAGTCTTAACAGAATTGTAATTTGTAAAGAAACGTGCATTCTGGGTTTTGGGGTTTAGAGATTTTTATGGACCATTAAAGTTCTTGGTAATGTTGTAAGGGTTAGAGAGAGAAAGATAGATCCCTTGATTTTTTTTTTTTTAAAAAAAACAAACACAATAAGATAAACAATTAAGGGCGGTGGTGTCAGTTTTGAGCAAGTGGTGGTGTCTGGTTTTGAGCATTATATATGTTTTGATAGTGTTTTGTTTGTCCATGTCTCGTTAAGTGACCCTTTTCAGCCTTGAATCCTTTGCTTTCTGTGTTACCAAACTGAGGCAAACTACCCACTTCTTTGGGGTCTTTTCCCAGTCAATTGACCACTTCGTATTATTCTTTTTTTCCTCCCCTCATGTGGCCACATTTTGCGTCAAAGATTCGGTCATACTAAGAAATGCACCTGCTTTTCTTTAGATCCCATATCCCTCCCAAGGTTGAAGTTAAAATATTGTATCATTGGGGAGCTTAGTTAGTGGAGATTTCTTTTTCCTTTAGTGGTGATTTTGGCACTGATTTGTGCCACTAGAAACATTTGTGGATCAAAGAGGAAGCGAAATTTGGAGTGTTGAAAAGAGAAGAGGATTCACTCTTTTCTTTAGCAAGATGAAGTTTATGAAACTGGGATCCAAGCCTGATTCATTTCAGACTGATGGAGACAACATCAGGTGAGTTTGAGATCTTACTTAATGGTAGCTAACAATTTAAGTTCCTTTTTTTTTCCCCATTTTTACCTCTCACTGTACTCGAAAGACATCATATATGCTTTCATTAGCATTGTTATTACTTGCCTCTCCTATATAATTGTCTTCTCTGGCACTAAAACTTGCCCAAAATGATCAAATCTTATCTTTTTGTGTAAAAATTACATCAATAGAGTATGTTTGCCAAGCATCAGTTCCTTTAAGTGTTTTTGGGCATTTGACATATATTTATAAATCATTTGTTGGATAGTGAAGTTGAACTTCAAACCCTTTACTACTTTAAGATACTTCATACTAATGTTATTAAACTAGGTTCCATTAGTGATTTACCATATTTCAAAGACCAAATAGGATATAAACCCTTCATGAATTGGATATTAACAATGTTATTGCTTTTAAAATTTTATCCTATTTCTGCTTACATTTTCCCACATTCAAGTTCAGTGATTATTTCTGCTTTTATATTTTTTTTTGCTGACATGACTGAGCAAATATTAATGTCAGGTATGTTGCAACCGAGTTGGCAACTGATATAGTCATTAACATCGGGGAAGTGAAATTCTATTGTCATAAGGTATGAATCCTTGTCAATCTGTCATCACATAAAGGATACAGTGATTTGATTGGCATAGGAGAACATGCAATTCTCGTACTTTTTGAGGTCCAATGAGCCGATATATTCTCGCATCAACCAGAATTATTCAACAGATTGTCTGGATCTACAAGTTTATTTGATAGATGGACATCTTATTTTGGTCTTTTGTTTCACACCAGTTCCTACTGGTGCATGGAATTTTTTTTTTTTTTTCCTTTTTGGTTTCGTTTAATGGTCCAAACTTGTTGGGTAGGCAAATAAGTATGATTCTAAAGGACCAGCAGTTTAATTTCGTCGATATTCCATTTCTTTTAGTTCCCTCTAATTATTTTGGTTGCTAAAATCTATAACTATTTTGTTTCTCTAGTTTCCGTTGTTATCCAAAAGTGCACGCTTGCAAAAGCTGGTTGCGACGTCGAACGATGAGAACGGTGATGAAATCCACATTCAGGACATACCTGGTGGACCTCCTGCTTTTGAAATATGTGCTAAGTTTTGTTATGGCATGACAGTCACTCTCAACGCAAACAATGTTGTCGCAGCTCGATGTGCGGCAGAGTACCTCGAGATGTATGAAACTGTTGAGAAAGGAAACCTTATCTATAAGATTGATGTCTTCCTCAATTCAAGTATATTCCGGAGCTGGAAAGATTCTATAACTGTTCTTCAAACAACAGAATCTCTACTTCCATGGTCCGAGGAATTAAAGGTGGTCAGCCGCTGCCTTGATTCCATAGCTTCCAAGGCTTCAATTGATACTTCCATGGTGGAGTGGTCATACACCTATAATAGGAAAAAGCTCCCATCGGAGAACCGAAACAGTCCACAATGGAATGGTGTAAGAAAACCGCAAATGGTTCCGAAGGACTGGTGGGTAGAAGATCTCTGCGAGCTTCATATTGATTTATACAAGCGTGTGATAACAACAATTAAAACCAAAGGCAGAGTTTCCTGTGATGTAATCGGGGAAGCCCTAAATGCATATGCCTTGAGACGATTGCCGGGTTTTAGCAATGGTATGACCCAGAATAATGATTCCGTAAAGTATAGGTCATTGGTGGAGACCATTTTGTGGCTGCTGCCCACTGAGAAAGGAACTGTTTCTTGCAGCTTCTTGCTCAGATTACTAAGAGCAACAATTTTATTGGATTGTGGAGAAACGGAGAGAAATGATTTGATGCGGAGAATCAGTCAGCAGCTTCCGGAGGCAACAGTCTCGGATCTTTTGATTCGGGCTTCAGCAGGAGAAGTAACAATATATGATGTTGACATGGTTCACAACTTAGTTGAGGAATTTGTGAGTTACAGTTCTCAGACAGACCCAATTAAAAATGAATTCCAGGAGAATAGAAGCCCCAAGTTCAGACCAGATGCTACTGAACTGTTGGTAGCGAAGCTAATCGATGGTTACCTAGCTGAAATTGCGCGAGATCCAAATTTATCTCTTTCTAAATTTGTCAGCCTTGCTGAAAATATAGCAAGCTTCTCGAGACCTTCTCATGATGGACTTTATCGTGCCATAGATATGTATCTGAAGGTAAATTCTAAACATCCTCTGGTTTTTACTGTTGGGAAGTTGATCTTTTCTCTCTTTCCTTCATTCGTCTATATCAAGTTAAAATGTTTGTAAAGCAAGCCTTTTTTCCCCCTGATCAATACAGGAACACCCTGGAATCAGCAAGAGTGAGAGAAAAAGAATATGCAGGTTAATGGACTGCCGGAAGCTGTCGGCCGAGGCCTGCATGCACGCTGTGCAAAACGAGAGGCTTCCGTTGCGTGTTGTAGTGCAGGTTCTTTTCTTTGAACAAGTCAGGGCTACAGCATCCTGTGGCAGTAGCACCCCTGATCTTCCGGGGTCGATTAGAGCCCTTCTCCCTGGAGGATCCCATGGCAGCTCAAGGTCTGCTACAACAAACACGGACGAAGATTGGGATTCCGTGCCGTCAGCCGAGGATATCAAGGCTTTGAAAGGGGAGCTTGCTACTCTAAGATTAGGCAGCAGTGGCAGTGATAGAAACAGAAACGATGCTGCTAAGAGCGATGTCGAAAAGGTTGCTGCCAGTAGAATGAAAGGTCTGGTCATGTCAAAGATATTCTCAAAGCTCTGGTCAAGTAAGGAAAGAAATGGCGAAATTAGCAGCTCTGATACGTCAGAGAGCCCTGGATCAGTCAATGCAGAAGAAACAAAGTCCACTCCTTCAGGAAGTAGGAGACATTCCCTATCTTAGTTCAGGATATGCCATTAGCAAGAATTGAAAGCATGCCTTTGTAAAATTCTCTCAAATGATGGTAGGAGATTAGAACCGACCTTTCTAGCTGGTTTACCACTTGTATTTTCCGAGCAAATGGAATTAGAGCCATATTGAATAGCCCGACTTGTTTTGTTCCCTGATAGGTGGGGGCTCTAGATCGTTTCAATTTTGCAACAACTGAAGCAAACAAACGAATCGTAGGTCGGTGTTTTTCTTAACCAAAGTGCTGGTATCATGCAATATCATCCGAATCTTAGACTAAATTAGGATCCCAATTTGCAACAATTTCATAATTTTTTTTTTATATATATAAAGAAAGTCATAATTTGAGATAAAAGAAGGGTGTTCCCATTTGAATTTCAAACCAGAATGTTTTAAATGGGTTGGATTGCTTCCTTTAGATTTAAGTTTTGTTAAGATATCAAGCCTCCCCTAAAAAGGGTAATATAACCACAAAATTTATTAATGAAAAAAAAAAAACTAAGATATCGGTGCAAACAACTAAGAAGGGGTAAACACAGATTACAATAGGTAGGCAGTGGAAGGAGTAAAGAGATTAAACTAGCATTTCTTATTCATATTCAATAAAATACATTTTAAGGGCAAATTCTGATTGTTAAAACGTTAATGCAAATAACATTTAGGCAACATTTATTTTTGGAAAATATTTGGAATTGTTGAAACATTCAAACTAAAATAAATCATGGGACAACATCTTTTACTAAGAGAATATCATATTATGGTCCCAAATGAAGACAACTTAAGCCCAAGATTTTCATTTTGAATGCCCAATTTTGATCCCGGCCAGAATTTTGGCCATAGGTGGAAGGCTTAAAGTCTAGACTTATAAAGGGCCTAAGAGGGTTTTGCTAGTTGGTCTCACATGCCAACAAGTGCTTCACAGGTCTCATCAGCCCAGGTTTGAGCCCAAACCCATATGCTTCCATTGCAAGGTCCAGAATTGGCCCAGACAGTAATAATAACTAATAAGGAAATAATTCCTTGCATTAACTACTACAAAATGTTTTCTGTAAATTAAGATCATTTTTAATGGGTAATTACATTTTAAAAATATATGAAACTTCTAGGACGATTTGATATAGTATTTGTATCTCTAATCAAATTAAATGTTAAAGAAGTGTTCAAATAATAAGATCTGAATAAAGTAGTTACTCTCAATATTCCCCAACCTGTTCTGGGGCAATGTGGGCCTTAGTATTACCTTTTTGTCTTGGAAGGGTCTTGCACAGTGGATCAAACATTGACTTCTGGGAGGATATTTGGACAGGACTGGACCTCCGACACGGCCCTATGCATTGTGGGGAATCGAGCTTTTGAGACGCTTTGCGAAAAGCTAGGGGGTATTAGGCTTTCTTCGTAAGATAAAAAATTAAAAAAATAAAAAACTAAAAAATATATATAATTTATTTTTTATATTTATTAATATGTTTGATCGAAAAAATTAAAAAAGTAAAAATAAAATTTATTATTTTATTATTATTTGGTATGATTAAAAAAATAAAAATTATTATTTTTAATTATATCCAATTAAAGTTAAAATATAAAAATAAAATATTAAAGATAATTGATAATCTTTTAAATATATACTTGAATTGTATTACTCTTATTTTTTTAATTTAAAATAATTTATTTTAATTAATAAGATTAAAAAATAATAATTTTTCTATTTTTTTTCTTTTCATTTTCCTTTCTTATCAAATATATTCAACTTTTTTTTTTTTTTATACTTTTTACTTTTTCACCCTTTCTCGTTTATCGTTTTACTTTTTCATCTCATCAAATACACCTTTAATGTATCTCTTTGGTTGCCTAGTGATATCACGAGCCTGCTGCATGTTCTTCCTTTTTTGTGGGACTGATGAATGATGATTCATCCAATATCCTGGTCTCTGAACTGGCAGGTAACAGGAAACCTGACGGCCTTCAAGTCGAGTAATGTTCTTCGGTTGACAACTCTTTCTTTGGATAAGAGCATCCATAAAAGATTACTAGTGAAAAGTTTTTTTCTATCTCAAGAAATTTTGGTGTGTCTAATACATGCCATTTAAAACATCTTTGAAATGCTAATTTCATCTTTTGGTTGCGTCTTAACTGTTCAGCCGGAGATTTTATCCCTTCACCACATATGTCGTGAGTTTTCCGCTTTCCGTTTTCCGTTTTCTCCTTTGGGGCATATTTGAATCCCTAGCAATGCTTTGCCTTCTGGCAACACAGTCTTTCAAAGATATGTCGCAACAAGCTTTGCTGTACCTTGCTGGCGAGCTTTTTGCTTTTATCTCCCTGCCACCATAATCTTCCACCCTTGGGGTGGCTCAAAATTAACACTGATGGAGCCTCCATTGATAACCCAAGCTTGGCAGCCCAGACAGCAGCAGTTATCCACTACGATAAAGTGACATGGATTGCAGGGTTTTTCAGAATCTTAGGTTAATTTAATAGTGCTACAGCTGAACTTTGGGCAAATCATGTTCATGATAAAAGCCAAATCAGGTACTTGATTTTTGTTGATTATATATTGAATAATCTTTTAATAAACCAAATTAGCTTTTTCATGAGATTCATGTTGGATTCATAATACTTTATTGACAAATACGAAGTGCTGCTGTCGTCGACATTACCCATCTTTATTATCAAACATCACATTCACAAAGCAAAAAACCAAAACAAAAACATAAATGGTGGACAACTTTTCAAGTGCATTTACACCATCTTTAATTTCAAGGGAACAGTTAAAGTTTTTTTTATCAGAATATTAGTAAAGTCATGGCTCTTTTTGGCAGGTGCTTTCTTATCATCATTTATACATATTGGATTGGATCCAATAGAACAGTTACTACTTCTTAAATAATGATCTAAACAAAAAGTCAGCCATTGCTCAACAACTCAAGGTAGAAAAGTTCCTTTGTGTTAGGGAAATTTTGACTTTGAAAAATGCTGCTAAAATTTTCAAGCTGTATGTCACTGAGTGGAACTAAACTTGTCTTAAAAGCAAGGATATTTATATTTCATGCACTTAATAGCATATATATATATATATATATACATCATAATTGAATTAAATTATAGTACTTCATTAAATATTTTTATCTTTAATAAGATAATTTTTATGATTATTAACAATATATAAATTTATTTTTATATAAATTGTTAATTATTAACTATAGTTTCATTAATTAATTTATTTATTTATTTTCGTAGTTCAAAATCTTTTCAATGACCCACCAATCACCTTTAACTCATGATTCAGATGAATTATACTTGATGCAAAGTCCCGTGAAGATCACTTTAAAAACAATAAAAAAAAAACTTGATGTGTTTCGCCAGTCATCCTTTATATGAATCTACTTGTATAAATGAATTAATATCGGCACCAATAATTAGTAACTACTTATGTTAGTAATTTCTTTTAATCATCCTCAAATATACGAATGAAATAATTGTTCTTAAGGTCTTTAAACTTTACTTGATAAAAATATTAAAAAATATACATATAAATTACGTGTTAATCAAATGATTATTTACAAAGAAAGGTAATAGCTATAAATTTTAATTATTAAATTAACAAGTTTTTAATATTCAGTGTCTTTCATTCTTCTTACCAACTAAAGCCTTAATTTTTCTTTTATATTTTTTAAATCTTTGAACATGGCACCAAGAGATGACAAATGTATTAATTACTATCAATCTGAATAATAAATAACTAATTGTCTAATTGAATTATTATCGTATTTGTTGTTAATGTGTTAAAACCAAAAGGATGAAACAGCTCTTGCAAACTTAAACTATGAGTATCATAGCAGTAAAATTTATAATTGATGTCTTAATCATATATATCTTTAAATTATTAATGAATTAAATTTTAATATAATATCATTACATTAAATATAAATGTATATTGATTTTATAATTTGTGTTGTCTTTTTTAATGAAAAGGAGGATTGGATTTGAAATGAAAAAAGTCACAATCATGGAACCTGCTGTATGGCCCATGGTTCTAAATTAAAACCACCTAAACGAAGAGATAAAGACAATGAAATTTAAAACAAAAATAAATAAATACACTTCAAAAATCATTACTATCCTATCCTATCCTATATTTTCAATTTCAGTCTTACCTTCCAAAAGCTGAGTAAGGCAATCCCAAAGAAGCCCCTGAGCCTAAAAGCCAAGTCTCCCGTCGTCAATCTCAATCTCAATCTTATACGAGAAAAGGCTAAAAAAATGTTAAAAAAGAAAACACTCACTTACTATACCAAAGTTCATCCACAAAAAGCTACCAATTATAACTACAAATCTGGTCATATTGAATACAAATATATATATTTTATATTTTATATTTATTTATTTATTTTTACTCTCATTTAATTCATTTCATTAAAAAAATTGTCTTTAAATTTTTAAAAATCTATAACCTTCAAAAATAATACTGAGTTGACAATACAGACATATTTTATTGAGAGAACATATTTTTTCTTGGACCAAGTTGCTCGTGGTCCAATGTTCTCCGCCACCTCTTAATTAGAAAGATCCTGAGAACCTTATTAATCTCAACAAACCACGAAAATAGAGATAGGGGCGAGGGTAGTAGGGTACCCTATCTAAATCTAAAAGCATAAGTTCAAAGTTATATATATTCTTTTATAAGGGAATAACGATATGGCCAAAAGTCAATTGGGGTTTTTTTGGGGGGAGTTAGAAGAAAAGGCTTTTGATCCTCAAAGTGGATATTCTGATTACCCATGATTTTTCATCCCTATCAAAAGAACTTTTTTAAATTTTAAACATAAAAAATAAGTAGCAATAATAATAATAATAATAATAATAATAATAATACTAAAATTCCCTAAAAAGATATTCAACCCCACTTCTAAAGCCTAAGGCTTTGTTTGTCTAGAACAAGATCTTAAAAGCCATGCATTTACCAAAAAAAAAAACCAAAAATCTACATTGAAACCAAAAAAAAATATATATTACTACTATGATTTTTTTTAGACTTAGAATTCTCTGGGGTCTACAAAAATGGAAAGTCCAGGGGGTGATTTTGTCCAGTCACCGACAGACCCGTCACTGTAGTCTTCCCCAAGCCGCTTGATGCACCATAAATCTTCATCGCACGATAACTTTTTCCAATGTGGGACTCCAACTTTCAACGGCTCACGATTCGCCACCTCAGTCGCCACCACACTGCAACCTCCTTCTTTAGCCAAGTTATGCGCGTGTGCACACAACGCATTAACCAACTTCGCCGCTCGTGGCCCTTCCCCGCCCAACCCGTACAGAAAGTGCAAGCCGAACGGGCTAAACACTTCCGGAATCGACGGTAACCTTAAAAACGGCAACAGCTTGTCCACAACCCTTGTCGTTTTAGCCAACGTTCTCCTCATCCTCGACGCTCCCCGAACTTCCAACCTGAACACGTCCTTACAATTCCAAACGCTCAATACCGCCCACGACTCTGGCGGGTCGGATAAAAACTTATCCGACCCGGGCCATGTTTCTTGCGTATAACAACCACGTGGCACAGCCAAGAACGTTCCCAGGTTAAGTCTATTATTAAGCACCGAGTCTATGTCGCGAGGGAAGAACTCGACGGTGGAGAAACGGCGGCGGTACAGAGACTCGGCGTCGGAAGCGGGAAGCTTGATCAGGGTGACTCGGTTGGAAATGGGGAGCCGATGAGCAAACACCGGGTTAACCAAAATGGATGGAGTACGGAACTTTGAGTAACCGCATTTATCAGTGAAGAGATTAACGGAAGCTTGGTTGTCGTTTTCAGTTGCTAAGTAAGAATATTCAGCGCCGTTTTGGATAAACCACTCTTCCATTCTAAGTACCAGCTTTAACCCTATTCCAATTCTCCTGAATTTTTTTTAATAAAAAAAACAGAACAAAACCCAAAATTAACATCATTGATTGCTATCGTTTTAAAGTACTAAAATATTATTTTGTTGGGCCATTTTTGGTAAAGAGATTTAAGCAAAATACCGGTGCGAGGGAGAGACCCGAAGGCCTAAAATGTAAGCGAGTTTGGTGTAAACAGGGAGAACTTTGGTGGGATCATTGTTTTTGCCATTACGATAGAGCCTTTTACCACAAGTAACGGTTTTTATGCAACCTCGAATCATCCCAACTATTTCTTTGGTTGATCTTAATTCAGCCACCTGCTTGATTACAAATTAATGCAAAAGAAAAAATGATGTTAAATGGTGTAGGACTGTAGGGTACGTTAGAGAAAGAAAACAAAAAGAAGGAGATTTTAGTAAGAAGAAGAAAGAAATAAAAGGGACAAAAGAGAAAATAATGTGTTAATACCAGCATGAGAAAAGCAGGGGAGTGGCGGACCCGGCAAATAGGGTCACCTAAGAGGTCGGTAAAGAGAGAGAGTTTGCCGCTGGGACCAACTTCGCATTTTTTTTCTACTTCTTCTACACTTGTTAAATCTTTGCTAGGATCAAACTCTCTTACAACCATAATGCACTCATCGTCCCCCATAATCTTTATATCTTTTTTTATTTTTATTTATTTTTTTGCTTTCTCTTCTTTTTCACTACTGCATATAGTGAATACTTATGGAGAGAAAAAGAACATATAGTGAAAGTGGGGATTTTGAGTGAAGATGAAATGGAACGAGAGAAAGGTTTATATAGGTGAAAAGGCAGTTCTTTCAAGGTTTAGAAAATAAGCTGAAATAACGTCTGAAACAAGCGAGTAGCGAGGGCTGGCTAAAGGCTTAGGACTTCGATATCAGTGAAAAACAAAAACACATAAGAAAAGGGCCTTTAAGCTGTTCTTGTTGAAGTTGATTGCCAGAGAAACAATTGGATTGAAGCAGCCTTTAAAAATTTATTTTTTTTTATTAAAAGAAAAGAGGAAAAAGAAAAAAAAAAGGAAAATACTTTTGCTCTATATCTTTACTTTAGAATCCCCAAAGCTTTCCTTCTCTCTTCTGGCTTTTGTTTTTTTTTTTTTTTAATTTAATTCGGGGCTTTTCAAAGTCCCTGTCTCTTCTTCTCTCTTCTCTTTTTGTCTGCTTTTCTCTCTCTCTCTCTCTCTCTCTCT
>JBBYHM010170413.1:0-34931 GCA_038381775.1 Adansonia rubrostipa
ATTTTTTAGAAGTTATGAAATATTTTATGTTAGCCCTTATCGAATTTTTTTTCTAACCATACCTTCTTTAGCCCTTAAAGCTTTCATATAAGCCCAAAATAAATTCGAGAAAGGGAATAGCATGACGTTATCCCTTATTTTAGATATTCATCAAAGTTTAATAATTTTTCCAAAGTCACCTTCAAATGCCTCTAAGTGAGTCTGAGTTACCTCATAGAGTCTAGGGATATGTGTCAATCTCTTGTTAGCCTTGGATCAAGGCCAAAAAAAATATTTTCATCGAAAATACTCTATTTTTTAAAATTCATAGAAGTTTTCATTTTTGGGGATATTCCAACCCCACTATCTGAAGGGACGCTACAACCTCACCTTTTTTGAAATTTCTATCTTTGGGAAACTCCAACCCTCATTTTTTAAGGGTATACTATAACCCTGTATTTTCAAATTTTCTATCTTTGAAGGCACTTTAACCCTCATTTTTCGAAGGGATACCATAACCTCACCTTTTAAACTTTGTTCAAAATCTAATTTTTCTCTTTCCTAGATATCCTCGAACCTTTTAATACAAACCTTTTTTTTATACCTCAAGTGACTACTGAGTCCAAATGCATTTCAAGATTGTCACTGTGGTTATTCCTTAATAATCAAAGGCAATTATGAGATATATTTTGATCGTGTCACTTTCCTCTCTTTTTTCTTTGCCTTTGTGTTTATTTTATATTATATTTATTATTTTCTTTTTTGTCTTACTAACATGTTTCCTTATATGGTGTCTATTTTGCATTCATGTTTTTCAAAATATTTTCAATAAAATTACAACACGGTGTTTCATGTTGATATCTCTCTAATCCCTAACAGGAAATATCTAATTTCTAAGATTAAATCTAGAGATCATTTTAGTCTAAAATCTCAGTGTTTTCCATTTTCATGGAGCACATATGAGATTCAAACTCTTTTTGAAACTTGAGTTCATGGTTTTATACAAACTTATGCATTGTAAGGGGATTATATCAAAATAATAATGAGTCAAAACTGCAATATCCAAAACCAAGTAAGACATAGTTAGATGGCACTGATTTTAGGCCTCGTAAGGTATTAATCTTTCCCCATGTGTAACTATCTCCCAAACCTAACCAATGAATCTTTAGACCATGTAGACCTAAAATCGATGTTTTGAGTTTCATAACTAGGAATATCATTATCAATAGGCATCCGATCATGCTTAGCCCCAAAAGATCAGTCGTGACTCTAAGTTTTCAGTAACTTCGCAGTGGTCATCCAAGACCAGTTGGATGAGCGATACATTTGATGGTCCTTCCTTTGATATCACCATATCATCCTTTGTCCAAATCCTTATCAAAGGATAACCCAAAGGATAATTCCCATTTTAAGTTGTGTATCACCATTTGAGAAAGTATAGTGCCAGGTAAGGGCATATTATGACACATTTGACTTAGGTTTCACCTTGGTCTAATGACTATTTTGGTTTCACTGTGACCATCCCTTTGACTATCATGATTTTGCCCTGGTCAAACCTTTCGACTTAGGTTTTGCCCTAATGACTTCTATGACCATTATGGTTTCACCCTTGTTATCCTTTTGACTATCATGGTTTCATCATAGTCAAACCTTTTAACTTAGGTTTTGTCTTGGTTAACCTTATGATTATCAGGGTTTTGCCCTGATCATTCCTTTGACTATCATGGTTTCTCCCTGATCAAACTTTTTAACTTAGTTTTTGTCCTAGTCACCCTAAGACTATTATGGTTTTGCCCTAGTCATCTATTTGACTATCATGGTTTGCTCTAGTCAAACATTTCGATTTAGGTTTTGCCCTGGTCACTCCTATGACAATTATGGTTCCACCTTGGTCATTTCCTTGACTATCATGGTTTTGCCTAGTCAATTCCTTTAGACTTAAGTTTTGCCTTGGTCACCTCAGTGACTATTATGATTTCACTTTGGCCAATCCTTCCAATTTAGGTTCTACCCTAGTCACCCTTTTTGGCCTAAAGTTTTGCCCTTGGTCATTCTTTTGTTATTTATTTTGAATTTTCCACTAGAATTTTTCTTTCACTCAACATTTTTTTTAACATATAGCCTAAATGAAGATTGTCTATGGTATTTACCTCATTCTCGATTTTAGTAATGATACTTACAAACATCTACTTCGTTTAGGCCTTTTTCTTCTATAATCCAAAACATTCGAGACCAAGAATCGAGCAATTACCCGATAGGGTCGATCTCTTCCATTGATACAAAGCCTTTTTTAGACCTATTCAGTCATGTTTAAATTACTGCTCATTCATGCAACCAAAAAATTGCCATTCTAGGGGTCATAAAGATGAATGTAAAAAAAAGATGAGTATTAATTCAAAAAGTTAGCTTTTCATTGCCTTTTTGTAGAATTTTGAAATTTAATTTTGGATATGATTTTCACGATCAAATTTTCCATTTTTATAACTTTTTTTCAAATTTTTTTGTGAAATTTTGAAAGTCAACAATTGTATATTTTTATCAATGCTTGTGAATATTTATGTCAGCACTCACCTAGAAAATTTTAAAAGGTTCAACAAAAGGTTCTTATTGGCATGTCAAATTATCAAATTTATTGATTAGTTTTAAATTTTAATATTACCATTAGTTTTTGTCTCATAAAAATTTTTTGATGAAAATTGTCTTGAATTCTGAATTCTTTATTTCTTACCAATTAATATTTTAAGCACAGTGTTTAATTCAAATCATTTTTCAAAAGTTGGACCTATTTTTGGAATTTTTTATCTCTAAAATATGAATATTTTTACTCTATAAAGTTTTTTTGGTGTATTTTCCCAAGTTTAAAGTTTAAACCCTTTCACATATTTTCATTAAAATAGTATGGATCTGGCTTTTGAAATTCCAACTCAAATTTTGATTTAATCTTTCATTTTCGTTAGATATATTTTTTTCTTCTGTAAGGGTTTTTCTCATAAACTTTTTATGAGTTTGAATTTTTTTAATTTGTTTTCTTCCATGTAAAATGTCTAAATTTATTTGCAATAATTCTTTTTTAGTGTTCAACATTTGGGATTTTTTTACTTGTTTTGGTGAGATTAAAATATGGAATTTCCCATTCCATGAATTTTATTATTAGAAGGATAGAAAAAGAAAAACCTCCAAGTAGGGAATTTCTTATCTTTTCACTCAAGAATTTTCTCATTAATTTCATTTTTCCATTTCCTATTTAGTGCATCCAATTTCTTTTTTGGTCCCCATATTTTAGACTTCTCTTATTTTTGGACATTTTTCTTCCAAATTTCCATAAAGTGTCCTTTTAATTAATTTCCTTCACTAGGAATTTTTCCATTGAAATTTGTACTTGAATTCTCAAATGATAAATATTTTCTCATTTATTATATTTATTTATTTCTTCTTTATGGGCCAAGGGAATTTTAATGCTAATGGGCTTTAAAGCCTATAAATTTTTCAATAAGTCCATAATGATATTCCAACAAGCCCAACAAACCCATTTGGATTTTCCAACAAAGTCCACATCTTTCCTTTTCTTTGATAAATTTTTTTTATATATTCACATTATCTTTTGACTGAAAATTTTTTTTATGGATTTTTAATTGGATTTCTCACTTGATTAAATTCTTAATTGAATTTATCATGGGGAATTTTGTTTCTTGAATACATGAATTTTAACTTATTACAATTAATCCTTTCAATTCATTTTTTTCTTTCATGGAATTTCCAATTATGATTTTTTGCATTTTGATTTTATTTATTTCTTCACTTTCCAAATTATTTATATACAGTTAAATTCATGATTAATTTTGTTTCTACATAATTTATTAATTTAGTTGCATGAAAAACAATTTAGTTAGCATTGAATTTTCTTGTAACTAATTTAATTTGATTTTAATTGTACCATAACGTTAGGAACAAAATCATCATGAAAGCTAAATAGCTAGTTTACAAGTTGTTTGACTAATGTGGAGTTGATTATGACAAAATCAAGAAACGTTATCCAAACATTAAATAACTCTATACAACAAGTAGCCAAAATTGACTAAATTCATGGGGGAAAAAAGAAGTGAATTTTGGCCTAGGGAGGTCTTTCCCTCCATTGACTGAGTCTTCTTTATAATTAGAAGGAGGATGATTCATTTTAGAAGCTTAAGTTTTTACTGCAAAAAAAATGGTTTTTTCTTAAGAATTTCTAAACATTTTCAAGCTTTAAAGTTAGTTTTCTTTAGAAACATTTTGATTTTACTTGTCTTCAACATTCATAATTTTATTTTCCTTCCTTTTAGTGAGCTTAGTGATTGCTTGTGCTTCTAGATTTTTTATTCCATGTTTAAAGGCCAAGTGTGAAAGCCATGAATCATTTTCTTTTGATAGATTATTTGCTCATATTTTCTTTAAATTGTGGCTTGTTTGTGATCATGATTTATTTAAAAAATGATGTTACCATGATATGAAGATATGTTCATATTATTTTTTGTGCTATTTTCCTTGGCATTTTCATGTAAATTTTTTAGAAAGTATAATCATGAATTTATTTTCCATGATTTCATGCTTGTATGGTCTTTAGAATAATTTTTTCAAAATTTTTAAAGCCTTGGATGGGTGTTATTAAGCTTGATTGAACTTAATATTGGTCATTTAGTAAAGTTTTTGAATTTTTAGGGCTATTTTATAATTGTAGAAAATATATGGACCAAATTGTAAAAATGAAAAAATTGTTTCAAGGCCATCCATGTTTGGCAGAATGCTTGATGGGTCCTTTAGGAGGGTTTTTAACCATTTTTAACATGTTTAATTGCACTTCATACATTTTTTTCCTTTTAAGGGTCATTTTATAATTATAAAAAGTGTTGGGACTAAAAATAAAAAATTATTTTAAGGCCATCCATGTTTGGTCGAATGCTAAGTGGGTCATTTAGAAGGGTATTAATGCATTTTTAATAGGTTTAAGTGCATTTCATACATTTTTAGACTTTTAGAGGTCATTTTATAATTTTAGAAAGTATAAGAACCAAGTTACAAAAATAAAAAAAATTTATTCTGAGGCCGAAGGTGCTTAGCCGAATGGTTTTAGGCCATTTAGGTAATTTTTTCATGTTGTTTTTCATGTGTTTGATGTTTGTTTATAATTTTAAGTTATTTGAGGATTAAATTGAAAAATTAGAAAAATTATGGAGTCCATTTATTAAAGCTTTGCATTTTAGAGTTAAGTGAGGCATTTCAACATTAAATTACCCATTTATGACACTTTAAACATTTTAGGAACATTTTTAGCATTTTTAGCAATTTTTGAGACAAGTGCTATTTTGAGAAATTTAGGGACCTATTAGCAATTCTTGCACTTTAGGTCATATTTGCTATCTAATTTACCAATTTAGGTACAATTTTCATTCTACATCATTATCGAGTCTTTTAAGTTACTGAGATACTTTCATGAGTAAAGTATACTTTAGGGGCAATTTAGTAATTTTACCTTAGAATCAAGTTTTATAGGGCCATCAGGATCCTTTCATGTCAAAGGTGCATATTGGGGGATAGGTTTGTCCTTTTATGATGTTATCAAGTCCTTTAGGATTATCAAGATAGTTTCATATCGAAGGTATACTTTAGGGATATTTTAGTAATTCACCTTAGAATCAAGTCTTTTGGGGTCACTAGGATACTTTCATGTCAAAAGAGCACTTTATGGGACATTTTGGTCTTTTCAATCAAATCTGAGTCTTTCAAGTCAAGTTTCACACTTTTCATCAAAACCAAGTCTTAGAACAAGTTTTATCATTTTTAATGAAATCAAGGTTTTTAAAAAATTAAGGGAATGTCTTCAAGTTAAAATAATACATGGAATATTTCCCAGCATATGGGAAGGGTTTTATGGATTATTTTAACAATGATATGTACTTCTCAAAGCAAGTAAAATCGAGATTGTTTGAATTTCCTAAAATAAAACTTCGTGTTTCTTCGATTTCATTCGACTAGGTATAAATGACAATTTGTTTTGAAAAATATTTAAAAACTCATTTTCTCAAATGAAATTGATGTATTTAATCAAGATCAAGATTTAATTAATGTATTTAAGAAGTATAGAGTTTCAAGCATCATGAAAAGGATTGATCCTTACTCATGATTGTAACCAACTCTCGTTCCTTTCATGTGATCTCTAGTATAAACGTAGACCTCGCCATTTATTCTTAAGGGTTTCATAACCGTTGAAATATGAACTCTGATACATGACCAATCTCACCTAGCCAAAATAGATTAGTGGTGACTCCAAGATAAATGGTTATTTTGTAATTACTATTTAGGGTTAAATCGAATAAGAGTTTCATCTCAATAATTGGATCCCCAAGCACGAATGAAAAAGGAATAAAATATATATAGAAATGAGGGATTCACCCATCTTTTTAAGTTTATCAGGTTGAGGTTCGCATCTGGGGCATCTTGTGATAGATACATCTTTTAATTACTATTTAATGAGGGTAAATTTGGCAATTCATATATTCATTTCATGTATGTTTTTTGTGTCATAATCATGTTTAATGAGTTAGATTTATATGAATTGTGGCACGTTTATGATTTATGTTACATAGATTTTGACTTATTTGTATATTGATGTAGTTTTTGTGTTATTTCTCGTGTTTCTTATCATATTTTAGTTATTTTTCTCATGTCTTGTTTGTATCATCTAATTGTTTTATGTCAAAAATTATCAGATGATGGTTTTTGTTCTTTCTAACATTCCTAATCAAGAATTTGTTCAAACTAATGAATTTTGGAGTGAAGCACATATTTTATAAGATCTTCATTACCAGTAAAATTTAGTTGCATTTTGATGGATGGAGGAACTGCGTCAATAGTTATTAAATGCATACTAAATAGATCACTAATGAATGCTCTAGTAAAGAAAGATAAGTGATAAAAGTTAAGAATATTTTAATAAAATGAAGCTAACATCTACTTTAGATAAAAAATTTTTAAAAAATTCATTATTGTACTTTTTCTTAACTTACATTATGAATGCTCTTACAATACTATGAATAGTGGAGTAATTCTTCAATTCATTCACTTTTTAAAAAGAAAAATTCTTTCTTTTAATATTCCATATATTTTAAAATTCTTCCTAAATCTTTAAAGAATGATAACTAATGGGTGAACAAAGTGTTAATTTTGGTAGAACTTCTACTTTTTTAACTTGCGAAGTTAACAAGGTGTACAGTAGGTAAATGGGCTTATTATATTCTAATGGACAACATGCAATATAACCTCTTTACACTGGTTTTTGTCATTGAAAAGGCCCATATTATCAAAGAGAATTCGTGCTTTAATCACTGCCATTCTATTTTCAACTAGCAGATTTGTGACAATTGAGCATTAACAAATTGATCCTTTAATCATATCCTGAAGATTTATTATGCAATATTCTTTAACAATTTAAGACGATATTTTTCATAAAGAACATTGTTCAAAGTTTGCCTAAAATTTTTTGCTTTCATGTGCAAAGTTTAAAATATGGAAACAAAAAACTTTTCTCTACTTCACTTTTTTGAATGTCTCCTACATTTTGTTGGAAAAGTGCAAAGAAAAAATATACTAAAGCTATGACTAGAGAAGAAAAATCTAAGCATGAAAATAATGTTAAGAGCAGGGAGAAAGATCATGACTACTGCAAAAATTATTTACTTATTAGCTTTTATGTTGATTAAATCAAGATAAGGGTAATTTGATTTCTTAAAATCTTTAGGAAATTAAAGCTCTGAATATGGAAATTGAAAAATTCAATTAAAAAATTGAAATTGCAAGATAATGAATAAATAAAGCAAGTAAATGAAAAAGGATAAAAAATCAAACATTAGAATTTAAAGAGGTTCAGCCATATGCCTACGTTCTCTCCCTTAGCCTCATTTGCTAAGTAGTTTTCCTATTCATAATTAAATTGTTAATTTTCAAGGACACAGTATAACACTTACACTCTCTACTTTTTGAAGGCTTAGATAGAAACCTCTTATCTTTTCAACATTAAGATATAACCTCTCTACTTTTTAAGGCTTAAGTAGAAATCTCCCTTTTTATAAAAGTGTCTTGGTGTAAATAAAGAAAACGTATAAAAAGCTAGTGTTTATAAAATTTGGGGTCAAAAAAGAAGATATACAATGATAGAGATACAAAGGAATGCAAGAATGAATGATATAGCTATAATCTTTCTTTCTTTATGTCTTTTGCATTTGTAGGTGTTGGAGAATCCTTTTATAGCTTAGAAATGAATTATGACCATTGAAAAGTGATTGTGCTTAAGTAATTTCTCTTTCCATTCATTCATGCGTTAAATTATCGATAACTAAGGTGTCGATATTTGAAGTTAGGGTCCTTAAAAAAATGACCATTATTAGTAGTATCAATACTTTTCTTATTCTTTGAAACCACTAGCTATTGGAAAATAGGCATTGATACTTGCTTTGAAAACCTTATAAAAATGTTCTTTTTTATTTTCGAAATGTGTTAAATTGTTTCAAATGTTTTTGTACATAAGCAACACTAAAGAACATACTTTTTTGAGATAACTAAAGTTCTAAAGAATTTTAGTATTTTTCAAAGTATTTTTTAAAATGATTTAAGGAAAAATATTATATTGAAAAGATTTAAAGAAGAATACTAAGTTGAAAACATTTATACTCCAACTAATTGAGCTTAATTTTTTGTTATACCAAAACCAAAATAAATTTTAAAGCTAATATAGCTAACATGCTTAATTATTTTAACAATTTATAAATTATTCTAACCAAACATATTCCTTAGCAAAGAAAATTTGGAAGGCACTGCAACAAAAATGGCATTGAAGAAGCTAGATAATAACTATGCTTGTACCCGTTATTTCATATTCCAAATGGTGGAAAATAAATTTATTAATAAAACAAGCCTATGATCTCTAGATGCTTGTACATAATGTTTGACATGAAGGAATAAATGTTTATGAACAATTGGAAGTCTCCGCCATTATTAACAAATTGCCTAGCTCTTAGAAAGAATTTGGGAAGGCCTTATGCCACAAACAAAAGGAACTATCTATTGAATCTCTTATCATGCGTGAGAATAGAACAAGAGCACAAAAATCAAGACATTTCACCTAACTTCTATAATGCAAGTAATTGAAAGGTAAATCTTATCACTTTTAATGAGAACATGCCTAAGACTTATTTAGAGAAATAAAAAATTAATAAAAATAAATCTTACAAAAAATAGCTTAAGGGTTAATTTAATTAAAGAATAAACAAAGGACCCTTTTCAAGAGAAGCACCAAATAATAAAATAAATGATAGGTGTTGTGTAGGTAGAAAATCTAGACATATAACAAGAGTATGTCATTTTGGGAAAATGAATCTTTTAATCAATTAATGTAATAAAGAGAATCTTATGATGATTGTAGATATTTAATTTTGTTTGGACCCTTGTTAATTTTCTTGATCGCTAAAGGTACTGCTCTCCATACCTCCTAGATTGAATATTAATGCCAACAGGCCAAATCAAGTAAGTTAAAGTGATTAGAGAAAAAATGGTACATTTTTTGGAGAACATGTGGCAGTATCGATCCCAAGATTAATGCCTTAAAAAAAATATAAAGATCTAAAGATAGTATTGATACTTGACTTTCCAATGGTCAAAAATTTAAAAAATGCAAGAGTTAGTATCAATCCCAAGATTTATACTTTTAGGCAAAATTGAAGGCAATCCAAAAGTTGGAAAAGATGGTGCAGGACTCAACTGGACAAATGTGGATGGTACAATAACCTGATTGAAAAGAAATAAAAAAATGCCTTAAATATAAAAAAGCAAAAGCAAAAGAGGCATATTGAACATTGTTAAATTGAAAATAAGAAGTCTCAACTGGGTGTAAAAACGCAAAATTTAAGGAATTTAAGGTATATGAACCTAATTGAAAAAAAATTAAAAAGTATTGCTTGAAAGAATTAAAGGAGGAAATCAAAATTGAAAATTAAAAGATTTAATTAGAGCAAATAAAGCACAATTGGAAAAAGAAGATGGCACTAAAGGAGAAAAATACGAAATTAAGACAAAATAATGTAATTAAAAAATTTAAAAGTTCAAGGAAAAAGTAAGAGGCATAATTTGGAAATCAAAGTTTAATTAGGAGATGAGAGGGTAAAGTTGAAGATTAAAATTGGAGAAATTAAAGTCTAAAAGTTAAGATTGGTCTAAAAGTTAAGGAGTTAAAATTAATTAATATTAAAATAAAAGGGAAAGGAGAAAATTGCTAAAGGGATGAGAATGAAATGGAAAAAAAAAACATGGTATTAGGAAAATAATAAAAACAAAAGAAAGAATATCGATAAGAGAAATATGGGGGAGGAAAATCTAGATAGCTTAAAATGAGCTTGGAATTCATGAAAGAAGAAGGGTAAAATAGGAGGACAAAATGGTAAACTTGTTAATAGTAGAAAAAGAGTACATAAGTTGGCAAAGAATGGCTAGAAAAATGTAAGCTTGGAGCTAAAGAAGTGCGAGATTGGCCAATAGGAAAAGAAAAAGATAAAAGGGACTAATGACATAGAAATAGAATGGAGGAAAAGATAAGTATGAAAGGCATTTGCCTTTTTAAGAGGCCATCAACTAAGGCTAAAAGATAAGCTCCCTTTTTCATTTTTTTTACACATATTTTTTCATTTTTTATTCCTAAAACATTCCCTGAAAATAAAAAAAAAAGTGAGCTTTCTTTTCTTGCTTTGCCTAACTAAGTTGATTTCCTATGCTTTTACTTTGCTTTTTTTTTTAATCTTCATGTATATTACTTTCATTCTGCATTTATCAAAGAATATTTAACAAAAATGAAAGCTTTGTTTTCATGAAAAGCTTTTATATTTCCTTTACTATGTTTATATATATACATGTATGAATATCATTTATCATGTATGTTGTGAGTACCTTGAATATATGGTTATCATGTTGCATGTTGTAGACACCCAATTTAGGCATGAGTTACATGATCTGATTCTTGAATATGGATTCAAGTTATCAAACTAATGAGTATAGCCTTTTTAGGCCATGGCCTAATTTTTATTTAAGTTGTGTCATGAAAAATACTTTTGTATTATTATTTTATTTATTTTTATTTTTATTTTTATCGTTATAAAAAAAGAGAAAGTTAAAAGTCAGCTTTAAATGATCAGATTTAAGGTGCCTTCTAGGTGGAAATAACCATAGTTAGAAAGGTGACAAGATAAGATATAATATAAAAATATCCTGAAAATCTCAAAAAATCACCTTCTAAGTGGAAATAATTTTTAAATTTAGGTTAAGTGTAGCACTGATAGCACACAAGGGAAATGGTCTTGTGATATGCCACTGGTGAATCCAAGTTATAAAACTTCCAATGCCTATTTTATGAGCTACATAGACCAATATTCATTTTTAAGGGTCTAGGAATTGGTTATGCGTAAGGAAGGATTAGCACCCCCATGACACCTAAAATTGGTATCATCTAGCCATAAATTATCAAAGTCTTAGTTTTCCTTGATTTTTTCATGCGATCATTATTTTTGTAATCCTATTCTTGGGAATGCAAATTTTTAAATATTGCATCCGAGTTCTATGACAAAAGTTTAATTAATATCTCTCTATGTAACTCAAGAGAGAGGAAAAACATGGAGGATTCAATAAAATAAGATCTGGATCGATTAGGAAGAGGATACTCTATGTCAAGCACTGAAGGGATATTGACATAGAATATTGCTTCGGTTTAATAAAATTCGAGTTTTTGAAAGCATGAATGCAAATCACCATCAAAAAGAGAAACAGATTGGTAGGACATAGAGAAATATAATAAAAATTACATTAAAGATGAACACATGGAAACAAAAAGGAGGGACAGTTGGGATGTATCTCATAATTGACCTCAGTTATTGAAGACTAATCAGATTGACAATTTTAAGATATGTTTTGATTTGACAGCTATGTTAGGTGTAAAAAGGTTGATAAAAGGTTCGAGGAAGCCTGGAAGAGAGAAAATGAGATATTTGACGTTTTTTTGTAAAGCAAGGTTAGAGTATCCCCTCAGAGAAAATGCGGTTAAAAAATTCCCTCGAAAAAGAAAGGTTGGAGTATTTCATGAAAAGAATAAAATTGACTGATTTTTGAAAATAATTTTTTTATATTTTTAAAGAAAATAAATTTTTTAAGAAGAAAAATATTTTAAATAGGGAATGGAAATTAAGTTTAAAACCCGTTTCGAGGTTTGATTCTATCCTACTAGGGACCTACATCGTGAGTCATGACTCCATGGGAAAAATCAAGGAATATATTTAAAGTCATTCGAATGACTAGAAATGTTGGTTTGAGAAAATCCAAGTATTTTCCCAAGTTTAGCAAAAATAAGAGATAGCCCGAATTTATTTTATTTTAGTCTGATGGTTTCTAGTGGCCAACAAGGTACCATTGGAAAGGTAGCTCGATAACGATTAAGTAAAAATATTCCAAAAATCCTAGAAATCACTTTCTAGCTGGAATTAATTTTTGAAACTGAGTCTGAGTTAGCACTGATAGTAAATGTAGGGGAAAAGGGGATTATGAACTTCAAAAAATCATCCTAGACTTGTTTGGAATCATTAAATCATGAATACCACCTTTCCAGAAAGGGAATTCTATAACCTTTTCTAGAAAAATATTTTAAAAATCCATAAAAATCATTTGATGGGTCAAAATTATCCAAATAAAGTGTGAATTTATAACTCCCATATTTGAAATGATCGAGGGGCAAATAAGGTATTGTTGTGAAATTAATCTAAAGATTGTTCAGGCAAAAATGTTATAGAATTCTAGAAAAATCATTTGGGGTCTAAAATAATTTTTTTAGTTGGGGCCACTATACTACCAGTACCAAAATAGAGGTTTCCTTGGGTTAAGGCTTTCATGTTCACGTGTTAAAGCATCAGATATGCAAACGTCCAATCATTAAGGTCCATGGAAATGAAGTAATGGACCAATCCAGCTTCGATAGGATAAGCCGTAGAATCATCTGCTATCTATATCAATGATAATGATAGGCTCAAAACAAGGCTTAAATTAAACACTCAAGAACATTTTTGATTTTTGATTAAAAATAGAATTTATTTGGCCTAATGAGGCCATGATACCAAACATTTATACTTGGTATATCCCTAAGATTGGAGAACTAATACATTAAAGATATTCAATCCATGCTCAATCTCATTGATTGATGTTAGTATAGATTTAACTTGGGGTGATTTTACAAAATCAGATTTTAGCACACATTAAACACATTTTCACAAAAGGGTTAATAATTCAACAAGCAAACAAGGTATCAATCACTCAAGGCATGCTTAAGCATTTAAAATATAGCATTTAAATAAATAAATCATGCTTAAGATACTAACAATGGCACAGATGACGTGAATATGTAAAATAAGCATGTAGTAGCAGATTGTGACGTAGGAATAGATATCAAGCTATCAAACATATGGACTCATCACTTGATATGGAAATAAAAAAAATATAACATGCTAATAACCAACAAACTAAAATAGCCACCCAATCTACTATTAAAGGAATAGCAAAATACCTTTCAAAAATATACCTTTGTTAAATGGCATGCCCCACATAAAGCTATTATACTATTTCCACCCTCGTTTGCTTCCTTTTGCTAAATGCCTACTGCCAATTTGCTTGTATTTCTTTTTCTTGCTTGCCTAAATGTAGCATCTAGCTTTCAATGGCTTTGTATAGAATGGCGTGAGGTTTTTTTGCCTTTTTTTATGGCTGAAAAGGTAATTTGGGGGTAGGATTCAAGTTAATGACCTGAAGCCTTCCTTTTTCTCTTATTCTTTTACCTGAAATTTGGTGGCTGATGCCTCTCGAAAACAAAGCCAAACTTTCTTTATTAAAGCTAACAATCAACCAATCAACAAAACCTGGAGCATGGGCTAATTTAGTATTTTGTCTCATAAAAATGATGAGTCATGGTGTATTAGGATGTGCTTTCCATTTTTAATTGGTCAAAGTACTAATATTTGAGTACCGATTAGTCTTCAAAATTCAAAAATATCCCTTGAATATCAATTTTTTTGCCATGAATAATTGGTTCCTTAAAAAATCATTAACCCAACCCAATAGGCCCAAAATTAATTCAAATAATGGACATATTAGATCAAATAATTTTAATAAGGCCCATTAAGAATTTAAAATATTTGAAAAGATGACCCAATACAATTAACTAAAATAGACCCAAATAAAATAATTAAATATATATGTGGGCTCTATTTTATCTAATATATATTTTTCATAAGGCTTGATCTTAAATTAAATAATTTATGACACAGTATAATTAAAAAAAGGCCAAAATAAACTAATTAAATATGCATGTAGGCTCTATTTTATCTAATATGTATTTTTTATAATATTTGGTCTTAAATTAAATAATTTATGGCTTTACCTTAGATAGGAATAATGGGAATTGGACACGAACTTCTATGAATGACTTCAATGGTAACTTGGATGATGACTTTTGATATTCCAAATGCTGGCCCGGACAAAATAGTGTGTCTACAAAGGATATGGCAAACTTTGAAAAATCATTCTCAACTCATGCAAAATCGTTAAATCACAAATTATACATTTGCAGAAGGCAAGTTTCATGAACTTTTCAGGAAAATATTTAAAAAACTAAAAAAAATCATTTGATGAGCCAAAATGGCTCAAACAGAATATCAATTATTGATTCTAGGGGTCTCAAACATCATTAATTTGAAAAATCATATGGAAACATAATTTGATTCCTTATGAGAGAAATATAAAAAAAATTATAAAAAAAGGTTTACAGTTTAAAAATGATTTTTTAAGTCATTGTTACTATGTTACCAGGACAAAAAACAAAGGAATTTTTTAATTTTTTAAGGTTTCTTAGGGCTAAACTCAAGCCATGAACATTCAAATATCTGTGGCAGAAAGTGAATGAAGTAGGCTTTACAAGCTCATTTACCTAATCCCAGAGTAGTTTAGACTGACGAAGCAGCCTGCTAACCTTGTCACCTAATACAAGGACTATAGGCAACAAATCAAGGATAATCAATTTCAAACACTTGAAAGGCAATTTATTTTTGAAAATGAAACATTTAGCCTCAATAAAGCTTGAATCCAAATAAGGAAAACTTGATATTTCCCCAAGATTTAAAGTCCAATGAATATAAAACCTTAAGTCTATGTTAATCCTTATTTACTGATGTTAACAAGGCTTTAACTTAGGGGTTTTTAGGAGAACATATTTTTAACAAGTAACAAACAAGCATTTTGACAAAAATTTGATGATAAAAAAATCATGTTCATGACAATAGACATAGTAGACATGTTCAAATATGTAAATATGACATTTGAGCGAGAAAATGATGAAAACCTGTGAAGAGATGAGCATGAGAATGCATGGAGATGTTAGTCAAATGCTTGACATCAAGAATATTGCCATAGAGGAACAAAAGAGAAAAGCTTGCTAGAATTTCAAGACAGCATTAAAATATATTTTCAAGATAAGCCCAACACATAGAAGTGAGGAAACATAATGGAGGAGTTAATAAAGCATCACAAGTTTATATGTACCGCATCTAAGGCTATAGAATGCATAAGAATCCTAAGATAACATCATAGTCAGCATACCAAGATTCACTAAAATGATAAAATGCAAAAACAAGTAAATGGTGGAAGAAAAGATGAGAAACATACCTAGAAGCTTTAGAAACCTTGTTGACAATATGAACAGAAAAGGTTTTGAACTTTTAGCTCGCCTTTTTACCTTTTCTTGTTATGATTTAACCAAAAAGGTGGCTGGGAATGATTTAGAAGTTAATATATCAATAGAGGAGTGTTTGTTGAGGTAGGGTGATGGTTTTGAAAGGTTTTAAAAGGATTTTTGGTGGGGCTAAGGAGGAGCTAGAAGAATAAGGATTTTTGGAGTATGGTGGCTAATGAAAATGTGTACATAAGGTTTTTTGGCTAAGCTCATAACATATTTTATATAGGATTCAATCTTAGTTATCAGAAACCTAGAAAAAAAAAGGCATTCAGGATATTTGGGGTTAGACAAAATAATGGCTCATTATACTAAGAGGTAACCTTTAAGCATTTCATTAGTTATTGTATACCTCTAGCAATAGTAAAAAACCATGAATGAGCTGACATGCTAAGCAAAGTCAAGCTTGCCTTTCATCTATCCATATTATTGCTTGAAATACCCTTGTAACAACCTTAATGGACAAATTCAAAAATGTTAAAACCTGATGTTAAGCCTAAAAATGAAGTCCATATGATTTTTAGGAAGTTATGTCTAAGATTGAATGATTTCTATGGCCAAAGTCATAACCAAATTCATATTTGATGTTATGGTGAAAAAGGGGGTGAAAATGGTATGAACTATACATTTGAGCCTTGGTGTATCGATATAATTGCCTTTTATATTGATTCTTGGAACAAATTTTTGCCCAGTTATCGATACTATGCTTCTTGTATTGATACTTAGAGCAAATTTTCTCAATGTATCAAAACTTGGAGCTTGGTATCAAAATGATCAATTCTTGTGTCGATACTAGCCAGCCATAGTAGCAATTTTAGCTACAATGTAACTTTGTATTGACACAAAGGCCTTATGTATCGATACCAATAATAATTATATCAATATGGCCTCCTGTATCTGTACTAATAATTCTCTTGTATCGATATCAACAATGGTTTTTGGGATTTTAATGACATGGAAGCTTTGTATCGATACCTAAAGGTCATGTATCAATGCCTACTCATATAAATATGGATCTTACACACCTTCAGCTTCCCAGATACTTCATTTTAGCCAGGAATGATGGATAACTAACTTATTTTTGCTCAAATGACCATGATGACACCTTTAATAATGACCTTTGATGCCTTTTCATTTTTTAGTACAACCCTTAGGTATTTCAAACCTTACTAAAAATTTTTTTTTTGCAAGTGTCGTGTCACCTAACACTACAAAAAAGGGTTTTAGCCATGGCATTTGCCATGAAAATGCTAACAAATTTTGTGGCTAAAATATGTTGGAATGAAATTTATGACAAAAAATTTCTTCGTCACCAAATCGACATTGCAAAATTTAACAATGAAAAAGTATGATTTCTTTCTCTAATATTCGATGATATTTCTGCTACAAAATTTATCGCTAATTTGCCACGAATAGGTTTTGTAGAAAAAAATTCATAGTAAATTAGGAATTAAAATATTTCGCTGTAAATTTCATTGCTAATTAGAATTCATCATAAATTAGCAAGGAATTTATTGATCATAAAGAATTGTTGTTGTTTGGCAATGAAAGCATACGTTGCTAATTAACAATGACACTAGTAATGAATTGTAGAATGAAAATTTAGTGAGATGAATATAGTGATGGTTGTTGTTTAAGGACAAACTTAGCCATGAATTTTTATTAATTAATATGTCTTAAAGAGGAATTTTATAGCACCACTGTTTAGAGACAAACTTAGCAAAATGAATTGTTATTAATTTATAAATGTATAATGAAATCATTTCCTTTATTTTTCAATTTTAAAATCTAATTTAATGAAAAATTAATTTGTAGAATTTATATTTAACATTGATTAAGCATTTAATTATAATATTATTTGACTATTGGACTAAAGAAGGTGGAACTGAGGTAGATTTAGTTCACATATGTCCAAGTTGTCCCCCAATATGTTTTTTAGTGTTAGAGGAAGGGCATATGTGTTCATGTGGTCCACTAGTGTGTAGTTATTGAGGGTTAGATAAAGGTGAATGGAATGCATATGTGGAAGGGGCTTGCCTTCTTTGTGAAATTCTACTACACTTGTAACCTCTACATTCATACTGATAAGCAAGAAAGTCAGACAAATATGGAAAAAAAATATGATCATATATTAAGGATATATAAAGACGTACATTAAGAAGCTTATCATTTTGTTTGAGAGAGTAAAAGATAAACTTGAATGATCGAAACATTAAATTTAATCAAACTAAAACACATAATATAAGATTAAGTATGTGCAAAAACAAACATGAAGCTACACGTCAAATTTAATGAAACTAATATAAGATTGGCCCGATGACTCAATTAATGACATTAAGCATGCAATTAATAATTACTAAATAGAAATACTATATATATGGATAAATTATATGGTAGAAGGTTGAAGGAATTGAACAACCATATTGCCAGATAATATGCTATTTTAATAATATTTTAAAACAGTTTAGACGCATACTAAAGTACTTTTATATTTACAACTACAATAATTTTTGGTATGTATAGTACAATTAAACCTTGGTCATGACTCGTGAATTTGCATTTCACTACGTGATATATGCTTTGTTAGAATGGTTAAGAATTACTTTATTAAGACATAAATAAATAAATAATGATGACTAAATTAAGTAGTACCCATGTTTGTTAATTTTGGCAACCAAGAAGGCATTATACTAGTTAGCAAGGGCCAGGGTTAGTGTATTATATTAATTTTATATGTATAAATATATAAATAAATATGATAGAAAATCAAAGAAGGAAAAATAAACAAATTAAGAAAAAACTAAAGCTAGGTTAAATAAGGTTTCAATTAATGAGAAAGTAAAAAAAAAAACACAAAGGTTGATAGATGCCTCTTTTCATTCACCAAACCCACAAACATTTTTAGTTTAGTGTATCATTAGTATGCTATTAATATAATATAGCATTTGTATGAAAAAGTGTGTTGCTGCTATTCTAATATAAACTTCAAGATTTAAAATACCTCTAGCTTTGACTTGTTTAATTATATTCTTTTATTAGGATTAATTTGATTATTATAACATTGGTTTTTAAGGATCCATTAATAATGAATATTTTATCACCCATTTCTTTGGAATTAAGTAAGCAAATAATATCTTAGTACTAACTTATAAAACAAAGAAAATCCTAAGTCTAAAGATAATCCATCATTTAACAATAACTAATTATGAAATTAATAACTTGATTTCTCAGAATAATCCATCATTTAGTAGTAATAAAATAGGTTATAAACATGTATCTATAAAAACAATGATAGTAATAGCAAAAGCCAACATTAAAGAGTTTTGTTGCTATAATTCAACAACTTGTTATTCAACATACTTTAATAGGCAATCGACCATGCTTGGTGTAAAATAACAGTGTTGGGAAAAAAAATAACAATAAAGATTTATGAATAATTAGTTCCATTATTGATAATATGCAGTATTCTAAGTTGAAAACATTTCTTCCCATAGGACTCGAATCCCAAATTCTTTTAAAAGTTGTTATAGTGGGCAACAAATATGTTCATACATACTATGTTATCCAAATTTAAGATAACCAAGCATTCATGGCAAATTAACTCAAGAATAGATCGAAATTTGTGCTTGAAAACTACTTAGTTCCATGTCATATATTCCAGTCAATGTAAAGCAACAACATAAAAAAAAAAAACTAATTGATTGCTTGACCTCCCTCAGCCTTAAAATTATTTTGTTCTTATATCCCTTTCAATGGTCAGAAATTATTCTTATCTTTTTTAATCATAACAATTAGACAACTCACTTTTTTCTGTTGTCTTAAATATGTTTTATTAATCAACAAAAAGTTAAAAAGTTAGAATGAACATGCAATACTAACTAAAATTAAAAAGAAAAAGAAAAAGAAATAAAAGCATAAATGGATAATTCAAAAGAAAGCAAACAAGCATCTCAATTAAATTTTAGATTTGAAATAGATTTGGAAAAAAAGAAAGCAAGAACTAACTAGATGGGAGACCTTGAGCTAGTAGCAATTGATGCTGCTTTTATTTTTTTTCTTGAGTCAATATGTGGATAATAACTGCTCATAGATGATAAAACTAGTAGCAGCACTAAGAGATGTAGTTTGTAAATGATGGTGACAAGGGTTTAGTTTAGGGTAAAGAGAATGATGGTGGGCTCAAAATTATTGGGTTAAATGGGTCAAGGTGTGGCTTTTTACTCTTTTTTTAGGTTAAAATAGGTATATGAGTTTTTTAGTTACTTATTTTGGGCTTAAAAAATTTAGTTTAAATTTAGGTTAATTATATTAAAATTGATTTTAATAATTTTTCAGTTTTTGGTTCTTAATTATATTAAAATTGGTTATGTTTAATTGGAACTATTTTTTTTTCAGTTTTTGGTTCTTAATTTTTTAACGGTTATATCCTTTTTGTAAAAAAAAAACCTTGTTCCAACTATACTTTTGAACTGCCAAACCAATCAGTCCTGATTAAACATATTAACTTCGAATTTTTCTTTAAATATATTAACCTTGAAATAAAATGGTTTAGATAGATATAATTACATTAATATTTGTAACTAAACATTTAATTTTACATGAATAGAATTATTAAAAAAAACAAAATAATAAATAAAAATAATGATAATTGGAGAATTTTCTTAAGAATTTTCAATGTTAAAAAATTTTGATTAATTAAAAGTTTGACACATGATAAGGAAAGTGATACAAAATAATAATAATGTCTTTTAAAATAATAATAAAGTTTGACAAAAAAATTGGTGACGACTTTATATTATTCAAAACTTGTCTAGTGGTCCAAAAATCTCAAAAATCATAATCTTCATTGTCATTTTCATCTTCATCATCATCCTTATTTTCATCATCTGTATCAAAATCTGATTCTTTAATGCTTTCTAAATTAAATTCATGAATTTTAATTAGATCCACATCCACTATCGCTTCACATGGATCTTGTAAAGTTAGAATGTTATATTCCTTAATTTCAACCATGTTTCTAACTTCCTTTTGTTGATATGCTGTATTTTTCTAGTGTTTCTCAATATTTTTTCATATTTTAGTTTTACATGTAGTCCACCAATTAACTTTGTCACGTTTCAAACTAGGATATGACACATAACATACTTAAATTGCTTGTTATGCTAAGATAATCATTCATATTTCATATACCTTTCCTTGTGATTTATTTCAACCAAATTAAACTTCGTATGCATATTCATTCATCTAATGAGGTCAAACCCTTGGCACTTAAATAATACAACTTACATTAATGGTCTAGGGTGCTTTATCTCTATAATTTCATCCAATAGGCCATATAAATCATCATTTGCACTTTCATCAGTGGATGATTGCAAACAAACACCATTATTCATTTTGGCTTTTCACCATTCCATATTCTTGACTTTGAAAACTATAACTATTCATAAAATATGCGGCTAAGTTCTACTCTTGAATTTGGATCCAATGAAAGATGATATAGCAATCATTGCTCTTTAACTTGTTCATGATTACTATGAACCTAAATTAATATATATAAACTTAACAATATATATTCTAATTAATGATGTATACACTATTAATGACTTGATTTTGGTCTATAAGCAACTTACATATGTTTTAAACTATGCTGTAAAATTTTTCATCGCATATACGGTAAAACTCATTTAGTAGTAGTTCATACATTGAAGTTTGAAAAATCTTATCAGCAAATATCAGTTATATGTTAGAATATGTAACACACATAATACATATACTTGCAAATTTATGCTTGAAGTATGGTTCCAATTCTAGATAGTTCAGTAAAATATATGTATGGGTTGCCTACCATTCTTTACTTTTTTAAATGACAAAATTTATATGTGTTGCTTGGTTGACCAAAATAATTGAAAACAAAGAAATAATTTATAATTGGGATCAATAAGGCCTTCATTATTTCTTCCTACTCTCCATCTCTTGCATTCCATGTAAAGCTCAAAATATTATAATGCAAATATTGTTACTTCTTCAACAATATATGCGTTACAAATTAAAGATAACACACACTACAACTTTAGCCTATAAGGCAAGTGAACTGAGAAATGCTTCATTGAATCAAAAATAATGAAGGAAATATCCTTTTCAAGTTGCAAAGAATGATGGGGATATCTTTCTCTAGTTTATTCATATGTGATACTTTCAACACTGTTGAGTAAATATAATAAAGGAAAAATACTTAACTTCGTTATGGCACCTTATATAAAACCTGTTATAAATTCCTTAAAAGCTATTGGAATTAGTTTTTCCATAAATATGTGACAATAATGACTCTTCAAACCTAATCAACTTGCATTTACTCAAATTAACACATCTCTTAAAGTTTGAAGTATATCAATTAAGAAAGTACATAGATTTCAACCATTCTCAATCAACCAATCTTTTCTCTTTGTTTAGTGCATAAATTGCTTTTTTCTTGTGTTCAAGTCATCTTTTGTTTTTCCAATGACATCCATCATGCTTTTATATGACATTATCAAAAAAATTCTTTTCTATATTCATGAGTTAGATCATAATGAATAAGATAGGTTTTCTAATATGGTAGATCCCAGAGTATGCTCTATTTTGTTCATTTATATGTATTCATATGCAATATTTATACCAAACGAGTTTTTCAACTGTAGTTGGAAAGTCATGCTCTCATCTCCAAATTTGATCACTAGTCAACCTTAGTGGTGAAGGTGTTCTTCCAATCCTATTTTGTTGAACTCTTTTTATTCCTTCAATATATTATTTATTGGCAAAAATTGTCTGTGATAATAATAATAGCCAACCTTCTTACTATGTTTTAATCTGAATGATTTTGATTTCTCCATACATATCGAAAATCTTAAGATCTCGATTGTTCTCTATCTAGATGACATTCCATAAGTTAGAACGTCATTTATCATCCAATGAAAAATAGCTTTTATTACAAATGTTTTATCAATCAAGATATCATACGTAGGAACACCTTTATCCCATAGTTGTTACAACTTTGTAATCAAATGATTGCATATAAACATCTATCAATATTTTGGATTTTATGGGTCACGCACGATTATTGTCAAAAACATATAATGTGTCTTCATACACATACCAAGTGGAAGGTTGTATCAAGTTAAGATAACATGCCAACATATATAAGCTTTTCTTGATTTCCCAAATGAGGCAAACCTATCAGCATAGAGACCTAACTTGATGTTTTTAAGCTTTATTGCAAACTCAAGATATGTTCTATCAAAATGTTTCCATCATCTGTATTTGAAGGATGACACATTAGACCTTCTTTTGTTTCATGATTTGTGTGCCAACTCATGTGTTTAGCAGTAGCCTTAGATGCAAAAGTCTTTGTAATCTAGGATTTGCAATAGATAATTTTTGCTTGTATGGTTTACACTTCTGCTTACGACCTTGCCTCCTGGTAATCTTGTACTAAGACTGGTTACCAAATTTAAAAGATTTTGCAATTTTGCCATCCCTTCAATATAATATACAACCTTTACTACAAACATCAATCTTTACAAATAGAACCTAAGTTATCCACTATCTTTGTCATAATGTAAAAATCACCTGGCATGATGTTATCATGAGCATTGTTACTCGTATTATTTTTACAAAAAAGTTGAAGCAATTCTCAAACACATTATGCTATACCTTGATATTTAACAGTCTTACCATCACTAATAACTTAGTGTGATGGTTATAAACTACCCATAAAGGTTCATCAGTAACTTTTAACACTTTCCAAAATTGATTAGATAGAAAAGTTTTATTATCCACTTTCTCATCAACACAAGTTACTTCTACCTCTTCCAACAGTGATGTATAAATAGTATCCACTTATTTAAATGTTAAAGCAAAGCTGGCACTTGCATGATTTGATTCCAAAAGAAAATCATGACCAGCTGCATTAACCTTCATCTTATGGTATGGATTTAATTGGTTATAATAACTACATTCTCCCCTAATTGAAAATTACTTATTTCTTCAATATTTTGCATCATGTATGGTTCATCATGGCAAGTCCAATTACAGTAATTTGGGATAAAACCAAATCTATAAAGATGTTCCCTAACTTTATTGCACACGTGAAACTTATAATTACTGCACTTTTTTACATGGACATCTTAACTTATTTCTATCCATGAACTCAACTTTACTACTAGCAAAGTCTAAAAATTATTCTAACCTAATACAAAACTCATCGATCAATCCTCAACATTAGGCAAGTTCTTATTATACATCCAAGCCCTATCCTTTTACATTTTGTCTGTATACAAATTAAACATTTATAAAATATTAACAATATCATATCTAATAGTTAATATTCTTAATCAAAACCCTAAAATTTTAAAAATTAAAAAATTCTATTTATGCTAGACAATTACTTTGAAATTGAAAAAAAAAATTACTGTGTAAATAGGATTTACCCAAGTATTTGGTTAAACTTTTTGTATAAAAAGTGGCCAATTTGATGAGAATTTCAACATATACTTGGATAAAGCCTTCAAATTGGCACGTACCTAAACCAAAACAAAAAAGATTGATGAAGCATATGTTAATTGATGGAGGAAAATAGTGAAATAAATAATAACTAAGTTTATGATTACCATATAACACTAAACAAGAAGAGAGAAAATAGAAAAGTGTGGAGAAAAAATGAAAAAAAAAAGAAGGGAAAGCAAGTAATAAGTACATCTTACTCTGCCATAAAATTAGCGACAAAAAACTACCACTAGACTTTTGTTAATGAATTTAGCAACAAATGTTCATATTAGCGATGAATTTATCAACAAAAAACCATCATTGGAATTTAGCAATAAAATTTAGTGATGATTGCTCATCTATTATAAAGTTGCAACAATAATAGTGATCAAAAATTGTTAATCAAATTTATTGATTAAATTTAGCAACGAATACTCATCTATCATAAAGTTAAGACAATATTAGTGATGAAGAAATCAACCATCTCCGCTCTACCACAAAATTAGCAACAAATTCATTGGAAAAATATAACCTAATAAACTTTATCACTAATTCTATGATGAATATTATTTATCGCAGATTAGCGATGACGTTTTCCATAAACAATTCAGCAACAAATTTGGCAATGAACATAATTTGTCACTGAATAGCGATGGATTCTTCATTGCACAATGTGGCCCTATTACATGGAATTTAGCCTAGTGATGAAGTTAATGAAGAATATTAGCGAAATTTAACACCATTTCGTGTGAATATTGGCGACGACATTTGTGAAAAATAACTAATCGCAAATGTACCCTTTGTTTGTTGTAATAAATTTTTTGATGAAAGTTTGCCAAATTTTTTTGTCATAGCTTTTTTTGTTACTAATTAGAGACAAATTTTTCATCAATAATTTTTATGGCTAAAATCCATTTTTTTACAGTGTAATAGTGCTTGGCGACACAACACCCAATAGTTGTCCTTATTTTATTTTTATTATTTTATTCTACCATCTTTCAAGTAAGTTATCAGATGCTAAAAATTGAAATTGGCCTAGACAAAATGGGGTATCTACAACTACTCCTATTTGGCTATTACTGAATACTAAGAACAAGGTAAAGATTGATAGACACTATTTTGTTCAGGGCGTGCTTGATGCTGTTTCAAGTTCCCATGATGAAAAGACTAAAATTAATATAACATCAGGATAAAACACAGCTTAGGCGATATGCTTGTAAAAAGTTAAATTTAAATTCTTGGATGAAAAACCTAGACTATGATCCTAGGCTTGACCTATCCGTAGGTTAAATTTAAAGATTGACAGAATGCTAATATGCTAAATTACCACCAGCAACATTAAACTTTAAAAGGATATCTTGACGTTTAGCTGTACCTATAAGAGTTTTCAAGGTTAACTTTCTTGACGTGGACCAATCAGTGGAACTTAACCTACCGATGTCACTATACTTAACTCTCTTGACATGATAGTTTGGATAAATAGGGTTTTTACTGAAGCAACCCTCATATTTGGTGATTTTTTATGTTAAAGATTCTTACTAGGAAGTTTTTCAAGGTTTAATAGATTTTACTTGATGTTATGCTAACAAAATGATATTTTGTGATATGAATGCATGATGTGATGATGCAAGTGCACCATTCTTGATGATATGACTATATGATCATGACATAAGGTCCAATACAGGAATGGATATTGCAAGTTATCTACTTGACTAGGAGCTTCGATAACTGTTTCCCTGATGTTACATCTAACTTTAGACTTAATGGGTTTTATGATCATGACCCCTATTTGGATGCTTTAGTGCTTATTTGGTTGTTATATTGACTTTGTGTACTTGTATTCTTTCTTGATAGGTTGAAAATTTAGATGATCATGTTTCTTACTCAGGATGTTTGATAACTTTTTTGACAATTTGAGGATTTGTGTTTCTTATTTCAGTATATGTGATGATATTTTCTGACAAGTTTAACTATTTTTGTTTACTGTTGAGGACTAAATGACTTTGGCTTAGCTATTAGTGTACCTTTATTTGATGGGTTTGTGTTTAAGTCTCGATGGAATATTTCACTGGAATGCATGAGCTTGGCTTAAGGTGGTTTTAATAGTTTTCATGACTGACAATTTGGAAGGCTGGGAATGATTTGGCATACGGTCACAACTAATATGTGTTGAGTGTGAGGGATTTATAATCTTGGCAATTAAGGTGCGAACAAAGCTTTATATGCTGTCTTCGTCCTTTCGATGTAATATCAAGTAATCATAATATGAATTTTATTTGATTAAGTATTATCAATTATATGACAAGCATAATGCAATGTAATTGTAATGCAAAAAAGTTAAAAAGAAACAAAATAGTTGTTCATTCATGACAAGAAAGATGATACTATTGTGTTTAAATCTAGCAAAAATTCTAATGATGATAAGGTCTAATGACACAAAGAAAGTTTTTTGGGGTAATTGATGCCTCTGATAATTATAATGAAAAGTACGATGAACTTTTCATTTAAAGCATCTTGAGATCTTTCTCGAACAATCAACATGTCTAATGCGAACCAATCTTCTGAAAAGCTCTAAGGTTGCCTTATGCCATTTAGCAGTTGCCTAGACTCAGGTAAGCTTGGCAAGGTTTGACTTTGATTTGGCTAAGGTTTGATCTAATTTGACTAGGATTTTGACTCAGTTTAGTTAAGGTAGGATTGAGTTTTGATTAGATATGGCTAAGACTAGGCGAGGTTTAACTAAATCTTTTTTCTAATATGCATTTGTGTAGAATCAAATTTGGTTTAGATAAGGTTTGGTTTGGATGTGACATGTTGACATAGAGAGCCAAGAGTTTAAGATATTGACAAATCATGACCAAAAACTTTTGAGGCTAACTAAGAAGGTTAAGGTTTTGACTGTTGTCGCTATAAGGTTAAGAGTCGATGTAAGATGAACATAAGTTTCGATTTTTGCAAACTGATCAAGAAAAAGAGACGAATGTTCCTTCACTTAGATTTCATTTGATGTTATCATGACACACTTTTGGTTAATAGATGAAAACTTTAATAGGGAATAATCTTAGCTAGTGACCCTTAGCTCTCAGGAGGCTATTTTGAAAATCCTTTTGGGTGGGTGCTGGTCCTAATTGATGGGTATTATTCTGGGAAGTATTTTTTTAGATGCGGGAGATTTTCTCTTAACTCGTGAATGTTCTAGATATCCTAAAATTTTAAGGGCTTTGATAGCCTTTTAATTAGATAGGATGATTTTTTCTTTTGAGGCTATGTGAACAACATTAAAGATGACTTTAAAATTTTTAACTTTGCTGTAAACTGCCTTTTTTGGGCTTGATTTTCTTTTTTTTACCTTTTTTTATTGGCTGCTTTATCATGCCCCTTAAGGAGACTTAAAATTTCTTTAAACAATAATTTCCTAGAGAATAGGGTCATTAATTAAAATAGCCATGCTTGAAAAGGATAAACGTTTCCTAGTACGTAAGGCAGGCTAAGGTTCTAGGTTTTGAAAGAAAGAGTATAGAGGCATAAATTCAATGTTTGAGGGTAATTAAATCAAGGATCATTCTATTTTGTGAGGGCTTTTACCCTTGCTACCTTTAATGTCCTTATCTCTTTTAATTCCTTCCCTTTTGATTTGATATTGACTTTGATTTTTTTTTTTTTAACTTTGATCTTGACTTTTCTATTTTGGCCTTTTGCTGTTTTTTTTTTTAAGGGAATTTTGATTTTGATAGCCTAATACATCACACATTTGCCCCTTAATGTTGGGCATTTTGATAATTGTAGAGGTGGGTATTTACCTTATTTCCCTTAAAAAGCTTTTCATACCATTAATGTGGAAAGTGATCCTTGATTAGGGTTTTCAAAAAAAATGAATTATTAGGCTTAAAAGGGGTAGCAAGGGAATGAAAATGTAATTTATGAAAAGATAGAAGAAAAGATGGCTGTCTTTCACTTCAAACATGACTATGTGAATTAAAGAGTCATCCTTTAAGCAAAGATTCTCTTAGAAAACATGTTGAATGTCTTGATCACATGATATAGCATTTAGATTCATGTCTTGATATTTACTTCACTTAATGATTGAAGGCATGTTTGTTAAAATCGCTAACTTGCCTTATTCATAAATGATCTTAAGTTTTAATTTATCAAATAAAAGGGTTCAAGTAGTCTTGATAGCTCTAATGACATAGACCTCCCTACTAGTATATATTAATTGTTCAAAATCAATCTCTGAAAGCTATGGAAAATATCCATGTCTCTTTTATCATGGCACATGAAAAGGGTGCGTAATAGGCAAATATATATATATAGCCAAAGGGTTTGGACAGAGGCAAAGAATTAAGATAAGCACACAAGATGAAATACTTTATGCAAAAATTATTTTTTATTGATAATACTTGATAAAAAGAAGCCCATTATATAGGATTCCTACAAGCTATTGGGGAAAAAAAGTAGGTTTTAATTCTTGACATTGCATGGAAATAGACTAAAAAAGCATAAAGGTTTCTAACGTGGCCCCACTGTTAAGAGTCGATTCTAGTGAAATGAGATAGATCTCATCACTTGGCTCTAATGGCTCTAGTTGATCACCAATGGCATTGACATAGAGGTTGGCAACATTGATCATGTTTATAGCTAGTTTAGTATAATTAGGTGATGGTTTGCAACAACATTTGGACCTTGATTTGTGCTGACTTGCAAGACCTTTGAGTCAATAAGGTTTTAGACCATTCATATGAAAGATATGCAGTTCTGGGAGTAATGCCCTGCTACTTGGCATAGTAATCCCAATAGGCATTGGGATTATACCAGTAAGGATATGGAGGTTTCTTTTTTGGGACATAAATCAGAGTGACTAGATGCCCCTAGAGTAGAGCCTAATAAAGCTTTTTGTAGCTCATGGGAATAAAGTTGAACTGTTATGTTTATTGGTTTATACCTTGATAATTTGGTGCATTATTGAGAGGATTATTGACATTTTGATTAGCTTGTGATTGATAGTTTCATGAAGGATTTGGTGGGATAATAAAGAACTGGCTGAAGAGGGATCATGATTAGGTTAGAGTAAGGTACACTTAGTAATAGGGATTAGACACTTGTATTAACTCAATTGAGGCAGGTTGGCATAACTTATGGCATTTTCCTTTTTTTCTTTTTTTTTTGGTTAGCAGCACGTTTTACTCAACCTAGATGACTCAGTCTTGGACATCCTGCCACTTTTAATTGTTGTGTCGATCATTTTGCCAAATAAAACTAGGTCGGCAAACTTCCTGGTGGCATTCCCTACTAGTTTTTTATAATATGGGGCATGTAAAGTATTAATGAATGTCATGGTCATCTTATTTTTAGTTAGAGGAGGCTAGACCAAAGCTGGTTTTTTCTTCACCTTTGAGTATATTGCTTGAAACTCTTAGTGGGTTCTTTTTTAGATTTATGAGAGAAAAACGATCAGAAGCCCAATTTGACATGTGCGGGTACTAACTAAAGAAAGCTTTAGCCAAGTCAACCAATGATTGGATTTTGACATTATCAAGCTCTATATACCACTAAGTGGTTGTCCTTATCAAGTTGTCTTCAAAGCAGTTATTAGGAGTTTCTCATTTTTTTGGTATCTGGCCATTTTCTTAAGGTACATCAGAATATACACAGCAGTAGTTTCGTTAAACTTTTCAAACTTTGGTACCTTAAACTTGAAGGAAATGACAAGGTTGGACATCAGAGACAAAGATTCTGCATTAATGGCTTTGAATAGGTTACTCCCTTTAACTACTCGAAGATGCTTCTCTAACAGCCAATACTTGTTTATTTTATTGATAGACATTGCAAACATTTGACCATTTATCTTTTTTTGATCGTCGTGGTCAAGGTTATGGGATTTGCTAGGGAGATTCTTATATGCACCCTCTTAGAATTCAAAGATGAATTAATCATTGCCATGGGATTCAGATGGATAACTAGTGGTACCAGTAGGGCCAATGTTGTATTGAGTTGGTGGTCTTGATGAGTCCCTTCCTAGTTAGCCTTAGTACTACTAATAAGTTGTTTTTTGGGTTATGTAGCTTCTTTTAAGTATTTGTGGCACTAGCGTGCCATTTTTCTTTAGTAAAGGCTATCATTAGCTCTATGAGATTCATGATTTGGGCTTGCATCCCATCTTACTGATGGAACATTTGACCTTATACTTCTTGTACATTAACTCAAGTCATTCGATGCATGCCTAATGATCATTTTCCATGATTTACTATGGTAGAGTGTAAGATGATTGGTTTTATGTTCTTTATTTGGTTTTAGAATCCCTTGCTCTTTTATGACTATTCCTATATTAGACTCTTATAACATGTGTTTATCGATGATTCCTCATGATGGGATGATGCTAAGTATGGAATCATGATAATTATCGATTATTAGTATGAGTAAAGTAGCAAAAGAATTAAGTAACTTATGCAAATGCAAGAGACGATTGGCTTGTGGGATAACTTCACCAATAGTGTCTTTCATGAAGCAACAAATGGAGTTTGATCACATATGATTGCATCCAAAGATGTATGACATGATTGTATTATATGTTTGATGAACTTCAATGACTTCTATTCATGGCCTTTAGTAGGTATGATATCTCACCTTAAAGGATGTCCATCGCATGTCTTCGAGACCTATCTTGCCCTTTTTATGTGCCTTCGAAGCATGATTAGGTTTAACAATATCCCTATTTTAAAGTTTCTCTCCTCAAACCATGCTTTGGCTTTCTTAAAAGATCAAAGCACAAAAGTAAACTATTGCTTCGTGATAGACAACCCTTGTTGAGCACTAAACCTTTGCCAATTGTCATGATCATGATTATGATGAAATGATGCATATGGCAAGCAAAACAAGCAAAAGGGAAATAGGTTAGTGATAATACAAAATAATACGGACAAGAATGAAAGAATTTTTCAAAAATAAATCATAAAAAATGCATAATGCCAAGAGGTGGACATGATGATGATTACAATACCATGACAAGCTAACTACCCATGGATAGCATAGGCATGTCTAAAAAAATTGCCCTTATTAAGGTGATATGGTACCTCAAGGGATAGGTGACCTAAAGGGCGGCATATGTATGCCATTGCCTTGGGTTTGACATGCATTAAATCATTGGTCGGACCACATAATAGCTTATTTAGGTAAAGTTTTGCCTTTATCGAGATGGCACACTACCTCTTAAGGATGAAAATAATTCGATAACTAGTAATGTTCACTATTACCACCTAAGGTAGGATATGTGTTAAGCTACCATTCAAGCAGTATAACAACTTATTTAGGTTGGATATGATTTTTTTAGGGTGACATGTAGTTTTGTAAATGACATTTGCCATCGATCACTTGTTGACAAAGGTTAGCTATCGATTGGAAAGCAAAATGACATGTCATGATATTGAGATGACACAGATGAGTGACAATGTTCATTCACTATCGCCTATGTAACTATGCTATACGAAAGTAAAGGTTAGAAGTGTTTCCCTAAGTGTCCTTATTCACTAGGACATTCTTGCTGCATCTTTGTATAGTTTAACATAGTTTGGCTCATAGGGCTCACTGTATAGGTTTAGGTTGACATCTAGATGCATATCCGAATTATTCTTCCATCTGGCATGGATAGTTGAGCTACCCCGATCCTAGGCCTATCTCAGGCTTGGTGAAACAAGTTTGATCCAATGGATGTATTTCCCTATGCAAATGCAAAGGGTTGCTTATGAGAGACATAGGTAGTTTACACCATAGACTATTGTTATACCTATACAAAAGGGTACTGACGAAGGAGGATATCTTACTTTCTTCTAATAATTGGGACCCTAACCTCACCATGAAGTTTGGTGGGAAGCTAATGCAAATGCATGTTTATCCTCGTATTACCATATTTATCAGATCGATATTTATTTGAAAATGAGGCAATCCCTTATGATCATATGACAAAAATCATGATAAATAAAAGATCAAAGGATAAAAAAAGAAGAAAATTGTAGTTCAATAATGATCTAAAATCAAGGAAGTCGAGAACAAGGAAGACATGGCTAGTCATAGCCCTAACTCTCTAAATTAATCCCTAGTGGAGTCATCTAGTTATCGGTACCGTGCCTCTTCGTTTATTGCAAAAGAGAGTGCTAGCGAGTTAGAAATATTGTTTCCCTTGACGAGGAAGTGTCCTCTCAACTGGGACTCTTCTTTTTTGATGTGATAGAAGCAAAAAGTGTGGGTTCTTTTTGTTTTTTTCATGAGAGGGACCCTCGAACGAATTACATGTCTAATCCTCTTGGATGGCTACCGCAAAGTGGCCAACGCTTGGAGTCACCACTGATAATTTGGGCTAGGCATGATTGGATGCCTATTGAAATTGATATTCTAAGTTATGAAACTCAAAACATCGATTCCATTGTCTATGTAGTCCAAAGATTCGACAATTGGGTTTAAGAGTTGGTTATACGCAAAAAGGTATGAACCTTTTTTAGATGCCTAAAATATGTACCCTTCAGCCATGCCTTAACTTGATTTTAGTTTCCTTGATTTTAACTTGTCATTATTTTGATATAATCCCATTTTAATGCATGATTTTGAGTCAAATAAATTAGGTTTTACATAAAAATTTAAATCACGTATGCCATTCAAAGAACTGGGGAACATAGGGATTTCATTAAAATGTTCTCTAATTTAATTTTGAAAATTATATATTCCATGTCAAGCACTAGAGAGACACCAACATAGAACATTGCCTTATAAGTTTTTTTGAAAAAAATAATTTTAAAAATATAGGTGCAAGATGACCATCAAAAAAGAAACTTTTTACTAAGACAATGAAACAAGATAATATTGTGTAAAATAAATCAGACAAAATAGCAAAAGAAAAAAATGAGCGATAATCAAAATGTATCTAGTAATTGTCATCAATTATCTTGAAATAATCGAGTCAATAATTTTAGGGATGCGTTTTGATCCATATTAATTGAAGCATGAAAATCAAGTTTTAATTTTGTAAAATTCTTAAGTGATCTGAGAGGGAAAAAAGGTTTTGAGTCTCGATGATTTTTTAGAGGAACAAGGTTAAAGTATCCCCATTGGTGGAAATTTTGGTAAATTTAAAAAAAATGAGGTTGAAAGACCTAAATTGATAAAAGTTTGACATTTCTAGACAAGGTCACATTTTTTACTAATTTAATTTCTAGATAAAATAGGTGATTTTTAATAAAAAATGAAATTATAAAAATAAAGGTGACACTGTCAGTAATGTTTCTCTCGTGAAAGGAGTGCGTAGGACTTAAAAGTATTTCTCGATAGGCAAAGGTCCTCACGACTTAGAGGAGGAAAGTATGGATTCTTGGCTCTTGACTATGAAAGGGACCACCAAACGAATCACTCATCCAACCAATCTAGGGTACCATCACAAAGTGGCTAACAATTGAAGTTGCCACTGATCATTTAGGCTAAGGGTGATTAAATGCCTATCGAATATGAAATTTAAAGTTATGAAACTCGACACATCGATACCATAGTCTGCATAATTCAAAGATTCAATGGTTAGGTTTAGGAGTTGGTTATGTGGAAAAAGGTATGAACTTCCTTATGATGATCGAAATCAGTACCTTTCTAACCATGTCTTAACTTATTTAGGTTCCCTCAGTTTTGACTCTTCATTAATTAAATATAATCCCTTTTTTATGCATGAATTTTGGTAAAATAAACCTAGGTTTTAGAAATGAAACATTTAAATCATGTATGCACCCAAGAGCGGTGGGGAAACATAAGGATTTTTGACAAAAATGTTCTCTGCATTTAGTTTTTGAAAATAAGATATTATGTGTCAAGCACTAGAGAGATACTGACATGGAACATTGCCTTATAATTTTTGAAAGATGCTTTGAAAATGTAGATGCAAGATGATGATCATAAAGGAAACATGTTAGTAAAATGATAAAATGAAATAATACCGCGTAAAATAAATCGCATAAAACAACAAAATAGAAATGGGAAAGATGATTGGATTATATCTCGTGATTGTCATCAATTATCTTTAAATAATTGAGTCAACAATTTTAGAGATGCGTTGGGATTCATTGACTAATTGAGACATGAAAACCAGGTTCGAATACTGAAAAGTTTGAAGAAATCCAAGGAGACAAAATTTGATTTTTTTTCTCAACAATTTTAAGAGAAATGAGAATACAAGTTTAAATTGATGAAATTTGACTATTTGTTAACAATTTTTTGAATAATAGGGTTAGGGTATCTCTTCATAACACGGGGAAGAAGTATCCTCATAGTTGAAAACTTTGGTAAGTTTTGAAATTTAAAGGAAATTTGTCAAAGTAGAGTTGGAGTATCCCATAGATGAAAACTTAGATGATTTTTGGCAGACAAGCTTGAAGGATTTTTCTTGACAAAGGTTCGGTGATTTCTTGATAAAATGACGTTTGACAAATTTTTAACAAAATAGGTGATTTTTTATTAAGAAAAATAATAAAAATAAGGATAAACAAAGCTTCAAAATTGTTCGTGCCTTGATCTAAGCCTAGAGGAAGGTTGATGCATTTTTTAACTTAAAGAGGTTGGTCGAGATCAC